>QAXH01006201.1:3718-88659 GCA_004335635.1 Chloromonas sp. AAM2
CCAATGAAGCGCTGCGGCTGTCTCAGTCGGGGGGTGGAGGGCTTGGCTACCTCCCCAAGGAGGCGGGTGGCCAGGTGGCTATACAGGGAACGAAGCCGAAAAAGACAGCCATCAACTTAAAAGGTACTCCTTAACAGGTAGCCACAAGGTGGCTTCTGTATGCCCATCCTCGATTTACAACGTGTGACAGCCTGGTTTCCAGTCAGGCGGGCTGAACTTATTGGTGAGAGTACATTTCGTTTCTTTTAAAGGAGGGAGTGCACACCATGAAGCACGTCCAACGCAAACATCAACTGATTGCACAAATAGCAAAAATTTCTCCTAGTAAAGGGGAATCTGAGTGCCGTGTCAGCCGCGTCACCTGAGCGCGTCAGTCTGTGTACGAGTGCTATGACTGAAGTGCTGCAGTTGAACACGCTATCATAGGTCATTGACAAGATGATTTGGTGGCCATGGGCGCGTGACCACCAAATGGCCAGTGCATGCGGCGCAGACACTCCTCTTGGCTGCTGCCGGCCGGCCGGCCCTCATGCTGTGCCTGTACTCTTGATGATCAGCCGGGCTACCATCCACTTCCGGATACCCAATGATCAGCTGAGCTATCAACCATCTCAGGCCTGCTCGATCATGAAAGCTTTCCAGGAACAGGTGGCCCAGTCTGCTGCATGTCCCAGGTAAGCACAGATCAAAAATTGGTCCACTGCTGACGCTGCCCCGATTGTGTTCACTTGCACCAGCTGAGCCGAGTTGCATGCTGATCTCTATGCGGCACTGACATGCCCAGTATGACCTGCACTGGACACCGCATCAGGTTTGAGCCCAACAGCTGTTCACCACCAGTCGTTGATGTTTTTGTGCAGCGAACAGGGGCGGTGTGCATGAGCACTCAGTTTGTGGTTGCGCGTCGTCTGAGGCATATGAGCTTTCGCTGAACTAGAAAAGAAGTTTCTGGATCTGCGCAGACATACCCATCGCTAAGGCAGCATGTCAAGGAGTGTGCTGGCCTTGTTCAGAAATGCTCGGTCAAACTCGCTGAAGTCAAGACGAGTTGACTCGTTGACCAGACATATATTCTGAAGGTTGACCGCAATGTTGTTTATGGTGCAATCGTCATTTATATTGATTTCAAGCGCATTGGAATAAGCGGAAATGCTTGAACAGGCATCGCGGCCACACACACCGCAAACGCGCACCACAAGAGTGGTCGGTGGTGGCCGCACGTGCGCCAGCTGACACCACATCAGGGTTACAAGGACACCGCAGAGCAGCAACTCCTGCTAAACCTCCACCCAATGGATTTACCCATAACATCGGGCGTCTGCGCCTCCGTTCCCACGAATAATGGCACGAGGAGGATGGCACGCCCCGGCACCCAGCCACCAAGCACAAGCTTCACCCATGCAGGGGGCCAGCCACGAGACTTTCGGCGCAGGGAGCTCTTTCACCAGCCCCCGCGCCATCAGCACAGGGCTGTCAGTGTAGTCAGGTGTGTGTCGCGGCAACTTTGTGGCGGCAAAAACCCTGCTTTCGAACATGGCGCTCACGCCATCCCAGAGGTTCTACAACATGTCAAGCGTTGTCCATGAGTGTAGTGGGATGGGTTGTGACGTTTGCACGGCGAATGTCCGCAAGAAGTGGTGGTTCCGGTGTTTTGGTCTGTATGAATTTGTGGCTCCCGGTCATAACGGGGTTTCAAATTCTACGGTTCAGCCGCATTTCACACGAGCACCTCCCATTGGCACAGGCACAGCCATCTACCCACACATTTGCTCGCTGCACGGCTGGAAATGGCTGTGTAGTGTCTCCCTCTCCCCCAACTTCACATGCACAATCTGACCCTTACCCGCCTGCTGTCCTATGCTGCTTGCAGGGCTGCCAAGGCTTCTGCCATTGCTGAGCCGGCCCTGAAGGCAGGAGACCTCATTGACTTCACCAAAGATAAGGAGCGGTCTGCTCTGGGTCTGGTTCAGCAGCAAGATGGAAAGAAGAACGTCTGGGTCCTAGAGGCACAGGTGAGAGGGTGGAAGTGGTGACATCAATGGAAGCATGGTGACATCACCACTATATGCAGCTTACACACATCATCAAGAGTCACAAGGCAACATAATGCAAGGACTGCAGCCGCCTTATTACTCATGGCTGCAGGTTCAACGTTGTGGCCATTGCATATGTTCATGGACGGGACCAGATCTGCCATGGAGCGCTGCAGCCATAATGCTCATGAGCCATAGTGCTCATGGCACTGCTCATTTTCATTAGCATTGACTATTTCTTGCAACCGCTGAAAGTGGCCAATCTCTGCACCTGCTGGCCTTTAATGTTGCACTTGGTGCTGATGCCGACGACTGGCTTGCTCCCTCTGAATCCTCTTAGGCCCAAGGAGTTCGTAAGACCAGCATCCAGCCGCGGCAAGTGCTGTTCAAGCTGCCTGGCGGGCCATTCAACGAGGCACAGCTCACTGAGTTCGCTGCTGCAGCCCTGGCCGATGCCGCTCCACGTACCACAGGCACAGGCAATAAAGCCAATGCTCAGTTGGGAGATGCTTGGGAAATGGCAGGTGAGGACAGGTGCACACGCATCAGCACACACCACAACCCATGCACTCTTGAGATTGCACATTGCATTTCTTGGTCAATGTCAGCATTGGGTACCAACCCTGCTGATTTCTCCACTGTGCAGTTGCTGACAATATCTCTAGCTTGAGTCTCCAGGAGCTGGCCAGCCTGATCATGGAAGATGAGAGCGCACTCAGCCTGTTCCGCTGCTACCGCATGCTCGGAGCAGACAGGCTGTACTTCAAGCAAGTGAGTTTGTTGCCAAATGCAACAAACCACACCTCCACAGCCCACGCATGCCATGACCAGAACACCCAGCACCCACCCAATTTTACGGGCCTCCGGTGTCAGCAGCATGAGTTGGCCATGTCATGATCAAAACACACTGCACCAGCCTCATGAACCTCATGCTAGTGGCCTGAGTCGGGTTGTTGTCGTTTTTGTCACATGGCCCTCAATGCGGGTAGGACTGTGCAGCAGTGTGAGACTGAGGTGGTGCGACCTGTGCAGATCACCAAGGGTGTGACTGATGAGCCCATGTACGAGCCCCGCACGGCGGCCATGGTGGAGGCGGCACGTGTGCTGCTAGCGGCAGAGGCGGAAGCAAGGGAGGATGAAGCGGCCTGGTCCGCAGCCGTCAGGGACGCGCTCAGCAAGCGCAAGCGCACCGACCAGCCCTCACCGGAGCAGTGGGAGACGGGCAGGCACAAACGACGGGTCGCTGCACTCAAGGTGTTTATATGACGTGTGTGTGTGCACGTGACATCACTTGTGATCTTTTCCGCAGTTGCAGTCATCTGCAGTTGTGCATGCCCATCTGCCTGTGTCTCATGGGCAAGTTGTGACTGATGCTGACAGCTCATGTAGGTATTCTGACCAAATATCAAATGTGTTTGCATGTGCAGGCACTGGCCACACAGGACGTTGGACCGCTGCCTAGCGACACACTCAAGCTGGCCCAGCAGTCCCTGGCCCTGGCCGGCATCATCGCCCCCTCCGCCTCCGCCACCAACCCTGCCGCCCCGGCCGCTGCCAGCCCCCTGGCGGAGGCAGCCACCAACCTGCTGGTAGACATGCGGGCGTGGAGGCGACATGAACCCGTGGCAGCGCTGAGGAAGGGAGCGCTGGTCCCTTTGCCGGAGAGCCTAGAGGCAGAGGCACAGGTAGAGGCACACACTTGTCCGCATCCATCCAGAGGCATCCGCTTTGTCACTTACACAGGGTTTCACGTTCGGCGATTGAAGCATCGCCACTATGTGTTTGTGACGACGTGTTGAGCGTGGTCGGTTTCGCGTCGACAGCTTGTTCGACAACAACAATCGCAATTTCAAGAGAACCAAGTGTCGACGGTGGTGGTGTCGACAGTGCATTGCGCGAAGCACAGGGGAGCTGGCGAGAAGCTGCGTCGGTCGCAGCTATATGTACAAGAGCAAAGCACGACCCCTGGAAATCGCTGACACTCGCACATGGTCATGCTTGCTCTATAGCTCTTCCCTTACAACTAGGGATTACTTAAGATTCTGTCACAGACAGAAGAGACCTTGAAGTGTTCACGTTGCGTGGGGGTACGGCGCCCGTGTGCAATAAAATTGGGTGGCTCCTGGAATGCCAACCAGTGCCACACACACAGCATCAGTTACAGGATGGCACCTCCTGCAACACCGGATATCTCAACAACCTCGAGGAAGAAGCACACTGGTTTTAGTCCAATTCACAAGAACAAACACCAACACGAACAATTCTTGGCACAAAGAATTTGCCCCACTTCCCCCTTTGCTCCCATCACAACACTGGCTCCAGCGAAGTTCTTAAAACTGTCCCAGAACTGGCAAACATCCTTTTTTTGTGGTGTCTTTGCTATTTTTGTTTTGCTGCTGTCTTTTACCACGTCCGCACATAAGTTTTCAATCGCGTGCCTGTTGCTGCAGGCGTTGCTGCTTTCCCCGCCAGTCGACAGTTGTGCAGCCATCCGCGTGGACCTCACACACCTCCGCTCATACACCATCGATGACAGTGGCACCACAGAGATAGATGATGCACTCAGCGTGGAGTTTCTGAACCAACCAGAGGAACAAGAAGTGGGCCAGCAAGGCAGCGGAGACCCGGTGCCAGTGTGGCCAGCTATCAGACTGTGGGCGCATGTAGCGGACCCCACTAGATGGCTAACGCCTAACTGTCAGTTGGTGGATGTGGCGCGCTCGAGAACACGCACACTGTACTTCCCGTGGGGCTGCTCAACCATGTTTCCTCGATCCTTGGCAGAGGGGCCGTTCAGCTTGCGAATGCAGGAGGTGAGAGATGATTGCATTGGCTCCAGCTCTGTGGTAGCATCTGGCACTTGTCACTGGTGCAGTGCTGAATGCGACAGCTTAGGTCTACCTCCCACAGCGCCTGTGAGCAACTGGTTGTGCTGTCGTGTCGTGTCGTGATGGATATGGTACGCATTGGTTGTTGTTGATGTGCAGGAGAGCAGCGCACTGAGCATCAGCGTGGTGCTGAATTCGGACGGCAGTTTGGGCCAGGCGCAGGTTGTCCCGTCCCGCATCCGTGTCTCACACAGGCTTACCTACGACCAGGCAGACGAGTTCATCAGCCAGTCCGTCCAGGGCAGCACAGAGGCTGTGCAGGGTGATGCGGGGGTGGCGCGGGAACTGGGTGTGTTGCGGCGGGCGGCGGACTTGCGGCGGCAATACAGGGAGGCAAGCGGCGCCATTGAAATCCCGCTGCCGGAGGCAAAGGTGGGTCATCAACACGTCCCATGCTGATCCGGCAGAAGCTATCTAGTTGCAGCCCAAGGCCACCTGGCACCTGCTGGTGTATGGCCGGCTCATTCGTTGCATGTATATCCATCCACTTGCTTGTTGTTTGCTGTTGCTGCCCTCACCCATCCGAGATTGGGTATACGGTGGTTTGCTGGTAGTCGATCAGTTTGGTTGCCCCTGGTGCCTGTGTAGGTGCATGTGGAGGCTTCCCAGTTGGACGCGGGCCGTCCACACGTGACGCTCCAGCGGCTGAGCCAGTGGGAGAGCGCCTCTCGGGGACTGGTGGCGGAGATGATGATCCTGGCGGGCGAGGCGGCAGGAAGCATCGGTGAGTGGATGGTATACGACATAGTCTGCAAGACCTCATGAGCTCAGATCGGCGTGGCTGTTCTTGGGACACGTGCTACTAGGGCAAGAACTTTGCAGTCAAGCCGGCCGCAGCTGCAGCATAGGAGTTTGGGTGACTAGACTGTTGTTGAGGTAACTACATCTACATTGGCAGGTTGTGTTGCGGATTGTGCTGGCATGGCGCACAATCAGGCGCCCTCAACAGCCAGTAGTAAAAGAGTTGAACCAGTGATTTGAAAGTTCAGCTCATCGGCTCGGTGGCTAGAGTGCAATCAGCGACCATTGACATGAAGATGCGAGTTTATAACAGATCGCCTACAACAGTCTGGACGATGATGATCTGCAACCGACCATACATGATCCCATGCATCTGACCCATTCATACACCCGCCAGCGTCTGTACATGGCTTGACATTCAACACCAATGGGTCGTGTGGTGTTCTGTGGCGTGCAGGAGCTGCTGCCTCGTTGCCTCTGCCTTACCGCGGCCAGCCCACTCCCGCACTGCCGCCTGCCAGCGAGTTGGAAGCGCTCGAGGGGGTGTGCAAGGGCTATCGCTTGCGCCGGTGCATGACCCGGAGCGGCGTGTCACCGCAGCCACAGAGGCACGCCAGCTTGGGACTGGATGCTTACGTGCAGGTCACAAGCCCAATCCGCAGGTTAGTGAAAGGCTCATCACAGTCTACAAATAATGCTTGGCTGCTGAGTTGATGATGTGCACAGCAGGGTCAGCTTACCATGCACCTAGCATTTGGAGCGCAAGCTGTTTTTCAAGTATTGCTCCATGCTTACGTGTGGTTTGGGCTGCGTTTCCTCGTCGCAGGTGGGCAGATATTGTAGCCCACTTCCAGCTCAAGGCGTACCTGTGTGGTCAGCCCTTGCCCTTCACTTCAGCTGACATTGACGCCATCAACATGGCCGCTAGCAGCGATCGTGTGAGGGAATTGGGTGCTGCTGAACGCCTCGAGGAATCGTACTGGATTACAGGTGAATTTTCGTCAAGAGGCTCGCACAATTGATCGCTTCATGTGTCGTCTAGCTTGCAGTCAGCCATCGCCTCAGTTCTCGCGCGTGCCCCGGTGTTTGATGGTTCTTGGGACGCGTTTGCTGCGCAGAGTACTTCCGTCAGCAGAGCACTTCAAAGACAGTTCAGCAGTGGAGCGCAACGGTGCTGGGTTGGCAGCGCCAGGAGATGCGGCTTGCATCCGTACTCATTGACGAGTTGGGCTACGAGGTGGTGGTCAAGGTGAGGGACGTTACTCAGCATCTGTCAAGTGATGTTGCTTGTCGTCTTTGCTAGGCTTGTTATCTAGGTCGCAGCGCTGACAGGCAGTGTACACCATCGCGCTGACTGTTCGTCAGCGTTTCCCTCCTTGCCATGGGGTCGCAGGTTGACGTGGATGTGTCTCCCGGCGATTACGTTACTTTGGCCCTGCTGGAGGCACGACCTGTGGCAAACATGCTGCGCTTCTACGTGACTGACTACATGTCATCTTCGCCACCTGGAGAGGTTGAAGACATGTCGGACATCTGGCCTTCCGTCGACGACACTGCTTCTTCGCTTTCAGCCTTGGACAGCGAGACATCTGCAGACGAGGATGCAGCCGTGACCTTGGCCGATCAACAAGCCGAGGTCAACGAACAGTTGATGCCGGCTCAATGCTGAAGGGGCTAGTAGTTCCAGCCACTCAGTCTACTATGCCCGTCAGTCAGTCTACTTTGTCAAGCTGCCAAAGCCAAGCGGTTTCTGCTCTCTTCGAAACGCCTCCAACGCCCTTGCGTCAATGAACCTGGAGTGGATTTGGTACTTCCACACTATGCGCCACTCGTGTTCTGGTTTGTTGTTTGGTATCTGCCCTGCTTTTTGACGACGCAACGAAGCGGAATGCACCGTATTCGCGTGTGAAAGCACCCGTGTGTTTGTTGTCCATTATTCTATTGCCGCACTTATCAAATGCGAACCTGTGCTCAGGGTACGATCAAATGCCACCCAACAGTTTATTTATTGCTGTTGAGTGGGGTTTCCCACATTGGGGTCCGCCCATGCATTTGATTGTGAGGCGGACCATTGTCTGTTCAATTTTATGGGTGAATATTTTGCTACACTTTGCTCGCCACACATTGCAGGGTGGTGCCATTTGTATAACTATGTGTTTTGTAGTTTAATTGCCAGCAGGCGTGGGTTGGCCGCAGGATGGCATGAGGCGCAAGCGAGAAAGGCTTGCTTTGGCACAGCTTTACAAAGACCAAGTTTTTGGACTTTTTGACGTACATTCTGTTGCTTGTACGGTTGGACTCTTCTGCGGACAGATTTTTTTTGATGTAAAGATCGTTGTTTGGCTTGACCCACCAAACCACGATGCAGCGTCATGCTCCACTAACCAGGCTGCTGTGTAGCCACCTTCACGTGAGCAAACATCAGCTCCTGATGAGTTCATACAACCAGCTCAGGTCAGTAGTGTCGTACTGCCATTAACAGAGCCGATAAGGGCTGATTCTCGCCTGCTTATGACAGCCTACCAACATCTCCCACTTGACGTCGCACAAGCTGACGCGGTACTGTTACAGCCCACTCCAAATACAAAGTACTCTGTGTTGGTGGCACCAACTCCAAAAGACATCCAAGGCATTCTTTGTGCCAATGGTAACCTTGCTATACTTAGCTCGAAATCACTTGGCAGCCGCTGACCATCGGAGTTGGAGAAGGACCCAGTGCCCCTTGCCTGTCTCATAATCACAGTTAGTCCAGTCCTAAGTGTCAGCTGCAACATACCAGTACTGGCAGACTGGCCCAGCGCGAAAGACTGGCCCTTTTAGCCACTGTTTGTTTGCAAATCGTTGTGCTCTCTGCAGACCAGTTTTCTAGCCAATCAAACCATGTATGTACCGCACAGAAAAGCTTCCTCAAGCTCTAGCTGGCTAAGCGCAAATTCCTTGATGAATTTGTTTTCTCTTCACAGTTCCAAAGTGCTGGTAAGTCGGCCAGATCTTCTCATGGCAGCAAACCGTAGTTAGCAAACCTGACAAGAATTGTCCCAGAACTGGCAAACATCATTTTTTCCCCTCTAATGACCTCTGATGCGCAAGACATACTCAAATTAAAAAATGACCGTTGGCAAGCTTGATGCATCACGAGGTCTTGAGCGGTGCTGAAGTGGGCACTGGCCCCCAGTCTGTGATGATCTCCCGGTGGCAGGACCACACCAGGCGGATGGCTTCCGGGGTACCAATGCCGGCACCGCGCGGATCGCCGGCCGGGCCAAACCAGTGGTTCTGGGGAGCGCCTGTGCACAAGGAGGAAGGCACAGTACCAGGCAGTAAATCATGTGCCTTGCACGTCATTCATCATCCGAACAGTGACGGCTGTAATGGGAAGCCTCACTGTTGGAGCTTCATGTGTAAAACTGTGCCTCTGAATCAGCCTGGACCAGCAGTGCTTACAGAATGACTCAAAGCCCTGCGCAATGCCAGCCCCTGCAGCGACCTGTTTGAACAACGTTCAAAGCATGCCAAATGGTAATGAGGTTGTGCACAACGCGCACAAGGTTGACTGACCTGTGGTCCGTGCGCGTGCGCCCGCATACGTGGTGCCGTTGACCGTGTGCCCCAGCACGTGCTGCACGAATCCCACGTCATTGGACACGACTGCGGCCGTGAGGTGGTGGCTCATGCGCTCGAGGGCCTCCAACACCACGGGTAAGGTGCTGTCATCGTACTCGGTCACGACCTGTGTGCAGCTGACAAGTATTCACTCCACTGGACCACAGGAGACAAACCAACAAACCGGATGGTGGACAAATCCACGTGCAAGCAGCAGGAGCAACGTCCGGGCCACTGTCCTTCAGTGTCCAGTGGTGAAATGATGGCCCACAAACACCGCACCACAAACATTGGAGGCGAATACAATTCACAAGCAAGTGGACAGAAGAAAAGGTCAAGGGAAAAGAGTCAAGGGCATGGCAACATGACGCGGGCAAGTAAATGGTGGCTACTCAGCACCGCTGCACGCCGTCCACCAGTGCTATACCTAAGGCCCCAGCTGTGACTGACCTGGAAGGGGCCAAAGAGTTCGCTGGTGACCAGGTCGAAGTGCTCTGCCCTCATGGCCTGGTCCAGCGGCACGAACACAGCGGTGGGCTCGATGGCGCCGTACACATTCGGGATGGTGTGGTTGGATAGGGGACGGCCACCGAACAACACCTTGGCACCTGCAGACAGTGGTGAAGTGATGAGCACAGATACGTAAGTTATGGACACGCCATCGGACAATCCTAGACATGAGACATGACAGCAGAAATGAGAGGCGACCCAAGACATGTGACCTAGGCGTGCTGAGCACCTGTGGCATCACTCTGGCTGAGTGAGTCAGCTGCAAGAGCCAAGCCTTGCTGTGAATCCAGGCTGCTAGCAGGATTCCCTGTTCTAGAACTTTGGTCTGCTTACACGCCATCAGGCGATCCTTGCAGGCCTGCATACCTGGGATCTTGAGCAGTTTGTTGACGTGCTGCATCATGGCGTCCGTGGTCCATGTGAGCACCGGTCCGATGGTCAGGTCTGACAGCTTCCGGCTGCGCAACAGAACGACAGGACATGTGCGAAGGTAAACAAACAAGCAACGACAGAAACAGAGGCAGAGCCGACAGCAGCAATTCAGCATGCCAGGCGCCTTGCACCCACACATTAACTAGATGAATTCAAGACCTTTCCTACACCTCCCCGGCATCATAACTCCAAACAGGGCAAGCTGGAAACCCACATTGCTGCAAACTTAAAAGCTCCCTCTACACCCCACTGTGCACTGTCCAACGCACCATTGCAAACAGCAGCAACAGAAACGTGGCGGAGTCACCGACAGTCCCGCATGCCTACACATTAGCTGGCTGTTCTACGCCCTTTGGCAGCACTTGCACAACTTGTGCTCAAGACAAACAACTGCAAACAACACCTCCTGTCACAACCCACCCTGCAGCCAGCTTGGCCATCTTATCCAGCAGCCCTGCCTTGGTCCAGTTGGAGTGCATGAAGAGCATGGACTGCGCGCTGCACTTCTGCCCGCTGCATGCGTAGGCGTCCTGGTCGCACTGCCATGCCACATAGTCTACGTGGGCCACATCGGGGCCCAGCACCTTCCAGTCAAAGCCCGCATCCTCCAGGAAAACCTGTGACCACATGACACATGTGATATCAGAAAGGCACCCACACAGTCTGCTCGTAGATGCTCTGTTTACTCCAGGCGCATATGCTCGGGTTCTGTTCTGCCAAGATACCCATTAGCTGCTGTGCACTGCCTCACAGGATGCTGAACAGTATGAGAGGATGGTATACCAGATATCAGAGCGGCCATCCATGCAAACAGAGCGCCATTGCAGCACAATTTAATAATCTTGCCAGCAACAACCTACTCACAACCTACTTCAAAACCCTAGCAATGTGATCACCTTTCCCTTGAGTTGCAGCGCCAGCCTCTCTGCCACCCTCTGACTGCCCGTGAATAGCGTGCTGCGGGGCGGCGCCTGCGCCAGCACCTCCCCCATGGTAGCACCCGGGCCCACGAGGAAGTCAACGTCCGTGCGCGGCATGCCGCAGTGGTGCAGCAGCCGCAGCAGCTGCTCCGCTACCACAGACACCTGCACTCGCACGTATACGTCAGGCCATGCAGCTCTGCATCATCTCCCAGTCTCATGTCACCATGTGTGGGAGGATCTCCCAGTCTCATGTCACCATGTGTACAATTGTATATCAGCAGTATCGTGTCCCTGTCTGACGTCATCAGCTGCATACCAGTGGAGGCCTAGCCTATGATCAGGGTGCCATGGCTGTGGCAACAGTCCCATGCCATGAATCTAGCAAACAGCGCCTGCCACGTCACGGCACCAACTTGTACAGAAGAAGATTGTTGTTTTGTTACCCTCAATGAAGATGCTGCTGATGCGTGCCACCATGCACACACCCTGCATCAGATGTGTCACACACTGTGATGCCTGCACACCCACCTTCTGATCCACGTGCAGCAGCGGTTTGTTGCCCATGTACAGCGCGCCCATCAGCTGAAGTGCTGGGATCTCCAGCGGGAAGTTGAAGGGCGTGATGATGGCCACGGGACCGAAGGGCCAGCGCACGCCCCAGCTGGTTTGCCCCTGGTGGTCGCCCGGGTTCGTGAAGCCGCGGGCAAGGAAACGCACCTAAGGGGAGCATGAGGGCATGGCATGGGGCACATGAAAGCGTAGCATGATGGCCGTATGCACGCTGGGCAATACTGACGCGTGATACAAACTGACCTGTCCATTGTTCACAGCAGCATCTTATTGAATCTCAGTTTCCCCTTAAATTCCCATCGAATTCACAGTCTTCTGCACACCTGGTCGCCACCAAAGTTCTCATAGAATTTCCTAGTGACCGTGACCTCCCCTGCTGCCTGTGCCAAGCTCTTGGGCGCCACCCGTTGGATCAGCCGGGAGAAGAAGTCAACCACTTCCGGCTTGCGCAGCTCTGAGGCCACTCGGAAAGAAACATCACCATACAAAAGGTACCTGCGTTTGACCAAAAAGCTTGGTACTGCGCATGGGTAATGAGAACATGACCATGTATGGCCTGTTGAAGCATCAAACTGCTGACTCCGAAAAGCAAACAAGGTTGCTGATGTGCACCCAAGTGTTGCTACATGGGCCACGTCACCAACATGTTGGATGACACCAACAGCCTGATATTGATGTGACCACAGTGCCTCACTGAGTTCTTGGGCATAGGGTAGCGCTGCATGGACATGACTGCCCACATGGAACCACATGCGGAACGTGCACTTCTGATCATCTGATTGCTGACCTGTCAGGGTTCTTGATAGGGTTGTGCAGGCCGTGCTTCGGTATGGCTTTTAAGCTCTGCACGTATGGCGCTATTTCTGTCGCCTGCGTGTCTGGAACCTTGAGAAAAGGCTGCCCGTTCAGCGGATCGGGCAGAACGCGCTGCGATGCTGATGGTCTCCAGTCCCCATGCACTGCGGGTCAAGCACATCACAACGTCGAAACTGCTGGCGATCAGAAATCATGCAAAACTGGGCCAGGCGCGGACGATCTATAACGCGATCGCACCAAGATTGAGGACCTGTCCAGGATTCGCGGCCGTCATCTGCTCCGGATCCACGGTGGCCCAGCTGCTGATGCCGAACGTGGTGCTGCATCTGCTCCAACCGCCATGTCTGCCAAGCAGCTGCGCTGCGACTAGCATTTTTCAAGGCGTAGCAGGCCTACAACTTCATGGACTCTGCAACAGGGCATGAGTTCAGGGCAGAGGTCAGGTCAAGATTCTAAGGTTGGGTGGTTACAACGCCTTTTACGGGATCAGCGTGCTGCGGTCCGGCGCCTGAGAGAAACCTGTGGGCAGATGTTACAGCGCTTGCAACGCAAAGTGTTTGTGCGCTGGCGCTGGATGCGTGCTATCCTTCATTCTCGCATAATTATCGTCGCACATTTCGCCATAATCGGCGCACAGCAGTATGGGTGGACTTCCACCAACGACCATACCGCCTACCTCACTAGCGATCTCAAAAGGAAGAAGACGGAATGACAAGGGCTTGCAAACGTTTGGCGTTGCAGCTAATGCACGCAGCAGTTGCTGCTGCACCATTGTTTGTGCGTCCAACGGGCTACTACCTGAGGTGAGGGCCACCAAAGCATCCAAGTGCGTCGCCTGATATTGCTTATTGCCTGAAACTGTGGAACGGACATCCTGACAAGGACACACGTACAGTATACACGTACTGTATACTGGTCCTGGTTTGCAAGTCATTTTGGAAAAAAACATCACAAAATGGTTTGCTGGACCATTTTGCTAGTCATATGGTAACGGACCCCTGCAAACCCTAGTCGATCTTCGTCAACTGGAATGTACACGTGCAAATTCTACTGCAGGCACACCGCATTAGCGCTCGAGGTTTGCTGTCACTTGAAGCTCAAACTAACTGACTGCACGGTGCTCTTTCTGCGCACCTGGTCAATATAAGTATCAAATTCACCCTCCAAAACCCACTTGGCCACTCCATGAACGTCATCTAATGGTGAACTGCTACCCGCACATGGGCTGTACATGCACGTCACACACTTCGCACAGTTGGGTAATGGTGGGTCGTTGCTGTGCGTTGGGCTGCAGCATTGCAGAGACAAGATCCCTCAGCTGGTGTGGCACGGTGGTGGGCAAGGCATCGTACGTACAGCTGTTGATATTCTTTCCAAGCACGTACAAGCTCTGGTTCTCCTGCAATTACCAGCCAACCAAGGATCAATTGTCAGTACAAAGAACAACAAGCGTTTAAAAGGCCTGTTGAATTGAGCGGCAGCCTCGACCCTCAATCATAGCACAAGCACGGTGACTTGATCAAATGAAGGCACTATGGGAACAGCTGGTGATACAGATGACAGGCAAGCACACGATGTTGGGGGAATACGCCCAAATGCTACAGGTGGTTGTGAGCTCACCCTCCTGTTGGTGCCTCCACATTGTGTCAAACAAGTGCGTACCGCAGTTTCCCGAGTAATACAGGCCGTTCCTATGCCTGCCTAGCCTTGACCCAACATCTCCCATAGCGCACCATACCCAGGCCGCACCTGCACAAGGTGCCTGCCCCACCTTGAAGAAAGGGTTGCGCAGTGCGATGAGTTCGTACAGCAGACAGCCCAGGGACCAGATGTCGCTGCTGAACTCGTACGGAAGGCCCTTGATGCACTCGGGACTCATGTAGTAAGGCGTACCCACTGCAAGACAGGACACGAACATAACCCTGAGAAGCCATCCAACAAGGCCAAGCAGCTGCTTGCTACCTGTCTGCCAGCCTGCTCTTTGTCTGTCGGCCGGTCTGCTCGTCTGCTTGCACATGGGAATGCACTAATCAAACCTGAACAGCTGCTTGCTACCCAGCTGCCTGCCTGCCTGCACATGGCCTGCCTGTCCTACCTGTTGTGAGTGCCTGCACATGGCCTCCCTGTCCTACCTGTTGTGAGTGCCTGCAGTGTGCGTGAGCTGAAGTAGCGGCTGAGGCCCAGGTCACCAAGCTTGAGGGTCCCGCCCGACGTTACAAAGATGTTACCCGGCTGCAGACTCACAACACATTACATTGCAAAACATGGTTCAGATATCAAGTGACTCACTCAGGGCACACTGGTGCATAGTGTAGCAGTATCAAGGCTGCTGCTGCTGCTGCTGCTGATGCCGATGCTCTCCTCAGTTCACAGCTCTGCACGCAGCCATCACACAGCCTGTATAACCCAGTTCTCACCTTGAGATCTCGATGCATCATCCGCCGGTCGTGCATGTGTTTCAATGCAGAGCAGATCTGCAATGAACATACAGTGGCATGGCACCATGAAGGCAGTTCAATTCAAACGCTCATACAGATCCCCACATCCGCAACCAATCCTGAATCTCCCCACCCGACCTCACCTGGCCGAACATGCTCCAGACTTGTTCAGGTGTGAACGGGCGCCCTGCTGCCACCTGGGCCTTGAGCAGCGCACCCAGGTCCCCCGCTTCGGCCCACTCAAGGACAATGACCAGCTCGTTGTCCTGCACGCACACAGGCAGACACGTGGTGAATTGCGCCATTCAAGCAAAGCGTGTTGAGTCTCCTTGACCACGAGCTAGCTCTACCATTTGCAGCAGAGGATGCGTGTGAGAAACAGAAGATGCAGTAAACGTAACTCCTAACATTCCATAACGTTCTAACAGAACAGAAGATGGCGTAAGCATAACCTTTCTCTAACATTCCACTTCTAACATGCAAGTGCTTGTGACACCGCGTTGCTGGTCCTACCTGTATGAATGAGTTGTAGCACTTGACTATGTTGGGATGCTCCAGGTTCTGCAGGATCTTAACCTCCTTGAGGCAGTCCATGCGCGCCTGGGGGTCCATCATGTCGAATATGGCTACCTGTGAGGACACCAGTTGACAGGATGGAAGCCGTCTGACCGGCCCTTGGTCAACCACTTGGATTGGCATGTTGCGTACCAGGGTGTCGGCGTTTGGATGCTGTGGCAGCCCTTGGCTGGAACTGGTTGTTGCCTAAGTCGTGTCAGAAGGCAAGGACGGACGCACAACAACATAAATGCTGATGAACATCGAATCTCTGTTCGGTGAACGCCCGTCCAACAGGAAGCACACTGACGCATAAGTAATGTTGTCTACAAGTGCACCACAAGCGCACCACAACCGCACCACAAGCGCACCACAAGCGCACCACAAGCGCACCACAACCGCACCACAACCGCACCACAACCGCACCACAACCGCACCACGGAATGCCTGCTGTGCTGCAGATGACACAGGCCCAGCTTGGACATTGCATCTGCATATATTTTTGTCTTTTAATTAGGTGTTTAGTTAGGTGTTTAATTAGGTGTCAACGCATAACGGGTGTGTCCCGCAACTCAGGGCCAAATGAAAATTCATATGCCAAATTCATATGCCTCACCTTTTTCAGCGCCACTGCAGTGCCGGATGCCAGGTGTATCCCGGCAAACACTTGAGAGTACTTGCCTCTGCCTATGAGCCGAGTCAGCTGCAGAGCAGAGAGTGAACACAGACAGCATGGGTGCGCCACTCAGGCAACATCATTTTATAACACCATGCTGAGGCGTCTGCTCCACGCACCTGACTTGAGTGCTGCGTAGTCAGAGGCATGCATGGCAACCATGCGCTAGGTTTGATCATGCACACAGACACAGACACACCCACAGATGTACATGTGCAGATGTGTATGCCTTGTCTGAATCTGTCGTTAGTTGGTAAGTTGGTTGTGCTTTTGTGATTGACAGATTGCTTACTTGGTAGTCGGACAATGACCCATGGTGGCCGGTGCCTGATGTGATGTCTGATGTAGTGGTAGAGCAAGTGGTAAAGTCTATGGTGGAGCCGCCACGTGCGCTGTTTTCATCCCCAATCTTAGCAGTGCGTGTGGAGTCGTCCAGGCTGGTGCCAGGGCCCAGCATGGGGCTGACGCAGTGCTGTGACATGGCACACGGCTGCATCGCCCTTGACTGCCTTCAAGCCGCTGTGGAAGCCACGAGTCAGGCACTGGTGAAGGCTTGTGGCTGCCTGTATCCAGGGCGCTGCAGGCATGGCACATCCCTTGCTTAAACTGGGGCAACATACATGAACGAGCGTCCTGAGGCGCTATGAGGTGCTATGAGGTTCAGGGACCACTGAAGAAGCGATGATGCGCATGCAACAGCTGGCAAGGTTGCTGGTCAATTCCAGTTGGCCATTTGTCCATGCTAGGGGTACTGATACTGAGCTTATCTCGTTTTGCATGTTAATGGTGCCAGTTTGGAGGGTTTGATCGCAGCTTGCATGCCCACAGCTCAGCTTGCATCTCACCTGGTACACCTCACGTCTTCAGCTACCTCCGGCCGGCCACCAGCTCCTTTGCGTCTATAATATGTGCGATGACGCTGAATCAGCGCGCATGGGTTATGGCAGAGGAGCGTGAAGTGTCCGCGGATTTAGGGTTTGGGCGCAAGCGGGTTTTTATGGGGCAGGGTTCGGATTTTGTGAAGAAAAGAGGCCCAGACAAACTTCAGATGCACACAGGATCAAAGGACTGGCCGGAAAGGCCCGGAAAGGCCAAGGACCTCAGCAGTTGGCCCGGATCCGGAACCGTTGTCAGTCGAGTTGCGTTTTCCACAATCTTCAAACATCCAGCCTGGACAGCCCCCTGAACTGCGTTGAGCTGCAACAACTGATCAGCATATATCAAGTAGTCTGAGCCCCCTGTGAGCCTCGCACAGGGGGCCACTGACTGTGCACTATGGCGCAGGTAGACAAAGTCCAGCCGAACTTGCAAAGGCTCCAAGACATTGAGCAGGTAGGTGATGTCTAGGGCATACCATCTGACACCATGGCAGCCAAGATGCACCATGCTTGCTGTAACTCATCTGCAAACATGATGGCGTGCACTTGTGCTGCTGACAACATGGCAGCACATCGTCTCCTCCATTGAGGCGGCTGCTGCAGCGGTTGACGAGATGTCCAACATGGGTCCAAAACTTGACAGGCCCAAGGTGAAGCAGCAGTGTGAGCTGTTCCTGACGAAGGTGCAGGTGAGGCAGTGGCACCAGAAAGAAAACACAGGACAGGCACTACATTGAAAGCACCAGGAACGAGTAAATAGACATGGTGGTAGCAGTTGGATGGCCATACAATAGTTTGTTAAATTGTCAACTGACCTGTATGACCTAACTGACCTTTCTGGCAATTTGAACTACACAATCTTGACTTTGCTAGCTGTATGCACTGATAATTATTACGCCAAGCAAGCTGGATGTAATGCCAGTTTCTATGGATAGTTACAAGACAGCAGTATATATGAGGCGCTGAGAGCTTGCCATGTGTTGCGCAGGCTGCTCAACTGCTAGTTCAAGAAGGCGCTGCCAACCCAGTGGCAGAGCGAGCATTCAAGACGACTGCGTACCAGAACATGAGCCGCGTCTACATGGCCCAGGAGAAGGTGCAGGCGGTGGCCCTGCAGGTGGCCAACATGCTCGACATGCTGCACAGGCGGGAGCAGAGGCAGGCAGCTAATGGTGATGCTGCACCAGCAGCGGCAGCACCAGATGCAGCAGGGGTGGATGGAATGGAAGTGGACGATGATTTTGAAGACATCTGAACAACACTGTGTTTGGCTGGGTTTACTACAAGTCAACCGCTATGCCTGAGGACTGCAGCCTGGGAATCCGTCAAAAATGTGCAATCAGGTGTCCACATCGATTCTCAATGCCTAAGGTTCTTCTAGTTGATGCATTCAGCAAATGTACAAGAGATGTGATGCATATGGCAGCCTGGACCGCCTGGTTCTGCTTAAGTACTGCAGGCAAGGGCAGCTCCTGGTAACGATGCAGAACACTCTTCAGACGGGTTGGAGTCCCTCCTCTCTTGTGATTGGCAGTTATGCATGTCTGTATGTGACGTCGGTTTGTGTGTAGGACCGAGCGAGCCACAATTCACTGCCAGTTGTGCATGATAATCATGCTGATTGTACATGACGTGTTTGAAACTTTGGTAAGCTCCAGGTCTGAAGGCCCAAACAGAAGAACACTCATTCTTAATAGCTTGGCAAGGGGCTAGCATTAAGCGGGCTGACTTGTCGTGGGGTTCACTTTTCTTACAGAGGTTCACAGTTCTTTGGGGTTCACAGTTCTTTGGATGGAGCCACTGTACGTCTCTCTCGAGATGTATATAACCAGTCAAGGCTAGAAGGGTACACCTTCGCAGACCTTCCCCACACTGGTTAACTGAAATCACACCAGGGTAAACCGTAACACTTGTGTATGTTTGGCTCAGCACACCAGCAACGTACACTCAATCAGTTTGTGCCAAGAACGAGGCACTTCAGGTATTCCCCTTGCTTAATTACATGCGTGTTAGCAATTGGTTCATTTTTGTTCAATGAACGTGCTTGTGGTGTGCATTCCCATATTGTAACACCTGAGGAACTTGAAGGTCTGGCATCACAAACAAAGCCAGTAGATGGTCAAATAAAGCCCATTGATCGGACCTGGAAGACACCAGGAACATGTTTGTGCATCGAAAGATCGAGATTCCGCCTCCGGTACAGAAACCAGCTTCATCACGAGCTTGTGCCTGCTGGCACTACAAAACTGGCGGTTTGTCCCACCAAGCCAGTTGATCAGCCCGGAAAGACAGAACAGTTGTTACTGTGCCTACTCAAGTACAAGTACAAGTGCCTACTCGCTCGCAACTTATAAAAAGACGACCATGGCAATTTGCAAGATATGGCCATGCTACATGACAGCACCCACCCGCAGCCCCACGTTGTACAGAAGACCACCTGACGTTGTACAGAGTTTCCAGAGAATTCTGATTGCACATGGAAAAAGATGTTTGCCAGTACTGGGGCAGTTGTTGTGTGACTCCCAGTTCTGGGACACAGTTCTGGGACTGGCTTCTGCTCAAGGTCCATACACAGCACCACGAGCCCCAGGGCATTGACCATGCAATGCAGCACGAGCCAATGGGCATGTGCTTGCCATGCACACATGCTGCAGCGCTCCCGACACATGCAAGTGCACGGGCACCCAGAACGCAAGGGCATTTTGTGTAATGCATGTCCAGCTGCAAAGCAGCACAAGGGAACAAGTGCCTTCTGACGGCCTAGCAGGCTGAATCCTAGTAAGGGACAGCACCATAAGCTGCGAACCGCAGTACGCAAAAGCCATGTTCTGATAGGAGAAGGCTGCTGCATGGCTGCCACAGAAATTCCATGATAAGCACCAGAGGTTGCAAGGGCTTCAGACACAATGCCAGATGCACAGTCTTGCTGCTTGCCTTGAACCAGACTTTGACTGCTGACTGCTGGACTGCTGCTGCTGTGGCTGGGCACTGCTGTCTTGTGCCCAGCTGTGCATCAGGATAGGTGCACACGCCGCCACGCTAGGTCCGCAGGCCGTTCCCAAGTGCTTGTCTTGGTTTCCTGCGCCAGCCATCAGCACACCACATGGACGCACCTGACGCATATCTTTCGGGCTCTCTACGTGAAAACCACTTGCCCAATTCCCCTCTGATCGCCATGCACGAAAACTACCGGACCAACTCTACATCTGCTGCTTCCAACACCTCAAAGATATGTGTTGGCCCATCTAGGAGTGTTTTGTTGTGCAGCGGTGTGAGCCAGTTTGTTCCCTCTACATCTCGTGCCCAGGCCTCCTCCAACCCAAGTGCACCCATGCACATATTCCCTTGTGGTGTCCTAATCTGCCATTGTACATATATGGCCTGTCCCTCTTCCCTGCCAGATTTCATCCTGTTGTGCAAGCAATTCGTGGCCAGTCAAGCTGCCCATGTGCCCCCAGGACTTTCACCTGGTTATAGTAGAACGACCTGCAGCAACAGCAACAAAAAGGCAGCGAAAAGTTTGCCAGACAATCTAACAGGGTCTGCGTACAGGAAGCACTTTCCCTTTACATGCCAGTTGGACGGGATTCTGCTTGTTTTCAAGGCGTGGGTGCAAGTTGTGGTGGAACAACCGTGCAATGTAAGGTAGTCAAAGCATAGTGCAATTGTCACCGGTTTATGATTGACCAGTGACGGCCCACCAATTCAGTACATACTGCCTGCACTGTGCAACCCACCGTTTGAGCTCTTCGCTGTACTGCTCGACCCAAACGTACTGGCTGTCAAAGGGATTGTACTGCCAACGCTGCTTAGTTAGGTCAATCCAATACCGTACTCCATTCTGATCCTGCGCGCAAGGAAAACGTCATGTTAGAAAAGCTCATATGAGCATGGGCCATGCCCAGAGGTATGCACTTATTGTCAGAGCATGCTCTCAACTAGCAGTGTAGCTCGTTGCAGTGAACCAGCTATTCCTGGGCTTGCAGTGGTGACGCACATGTGTATCACAATGTCATTCAGAAAACAGACAGCGAAAATCGGGAAGGCACTGCAGACTGAGCCAATTCCCCACCGACCTCGTAAGGGGTGTCTCCGGGATCCACCCACTGGACCTGAAAACACAACACCGAGTACAAGGGAGTCATTCATCGATTGTGCATATTTTGCTGTTCTTTTTTATTATTATGAGGCCACTCGGAAATGGGCCGCTTTCGGAAATAGAGCTGGTCACTGTGGACAGTAGTGTCTTTGATAGGCCATAATCAGCAGCGTCATAAATGATGATCAAAAGCATCTACATGCGTGTTGGACCAATGCAACGTTCAAGCCTGGCACCTTTCTGTCATGTGTCCATCATGTGCAGTGTGTCCTTGACTGGCTGGTTCCTGCTCTCTTGCAAGCACGCCCTTGTTGCCTTCATACCTGCCCGATGCATAAGTGCATCCACAGACTTCTGTGCATGCATGCAGCATGTGCAGTTGACAACCTGTCTGGAAGGCCCATGCTCTCACCTCGCCAGTGACTTCGTTGTAAAAGTATTCTGTGCGTTGAAGGCTGGGAGTGGTGGCTACCTCCTGGGCTAACTGCTTGAATTGCAGCAGCCTCCACGGGACATGAACAGCCAATCCCACCAGAACAGCCGCACATGCCATCCGTGGCAAATTCATGCTGTTGCAGTGGGCGTCTGTCACAGCCGCTTAGGTGTCTGCTGCAAATTAGCTCCTCCTCCTTGCCCTTTGGTTATAGTGGCCTTTGGTTGCTGTGCTACAGTGGCTGTTTCAGGTTGGACAATCGGATCGCGCTGATGGCGCAATCAAGCTGTGCTAAGCTATGCGAGCGATGTCACACTATTGAACGCAAGCTTTAGCAAGTTGATGAGCCACCCGATTAAAAAGGTCAAACTACCAACGTGAGAAGAGTTTAACCGACAAATCAACAATCAGGAAGCTGGGACACCGGCAATGGGAAGCTGGTGCGTTGCCTTCACCACGTTCAGTGCAATACTTGATGAATCGAGTTACTCAAACCAAAACCAAAACCCCATCGCAAACCCTGACTCGTCGTGAATGGCACTTGCAAGTCAACCCCTGGTGCAACCGCCGCATTTTGATGCAAGGCTGACAGAGATTATCCTCAGATTTGTGGAGCCTGAAAACCTTGTCGGGGCGTGCCTAGTGAACAAGTGAGCGTTCGTGACACCGTGCCAGTTTGTAAGGCCTGAAAACTCTGCGTACATGGACAGTCTGGATACCAATGCGCAACCCGATGCAAATTCGGGACAGTTAGGCCAGTGCAGCAGAACAGGTTGCGGACGGGCAGGGCTGCCCATTAGGGTTGTTCAGCACATCCATAGACACTGATGGGCATGATGTTCAGCATGTTCGTTTCAGACCCCACGTATACCTTCTCTGCAGGCAATGGTGTGAGCTGGCACGGACCAGCAAGACCATCTGGTCACAACACTTGGATCCTCATGCATTGGCGACTCTGCACCTTGGCCTACACCGAGCACCATCCACAGACACCCTTGCCGCTTGCATGGCACAAGGCACATCCCTGCTGCGCATGTACCTGGCCCTACATGCACGCAACTTCCTGCGCAACCCAACTTTCTCCCCCTCGCTGAATTGGACTGCGTCAATTAGACCGTCCCGCCGGCCGTGGGTAGGTAGCAGCATGAGTGCACGTGTTCTAACGCATTTTCCTCCCACAGATTATGACTCAAAACCTCAACTGAGTAATCAATAAAAAAAGAAGTTTGCCAGTTCTGGGACAATTTCACTTGTGGTAGTGTGACTGGTCGTAATTGTGGTGATGAACCAGTGTCATCTGGCACTGAATGGTGGTGATGGTGCATGTCGGTAGGCGGTGGCGACTGCCACTACAGGTATATTTGTTTTAAAGCGCAACAGTACTGTGTCAATAATGTGTCAACGTCCATGCAGTGTCCACAGCAAGTGCAAAAGCACAACAGTAGACTGAAAACCAGAAGAGTAGACTGAACCTCAACTGACTAGTTTTGAACGAGCACTGGTCTTTTTTGGTGCATCATCATTGATTACTATTAGTCTGTACAACATGCAACGTGCTCCATACCCACGAAAGTCACTGCAGCACATGACAAGTCGCACGCTAAACACCCACGCTGACTTCCATCGCTCAATTGCTGGCAACTTGCTTGGTTCCTGAATGCACACGGTCCCAATGACTCCTTGTGCACAGGTGGTGCGTGACTCGGGACACGATGCCGTGTTCGAGAACCCCCCTCAGGGGCTGCGCCTGGCCACCTCCCAGTTCACAGTGGCCTCCTACCCGCCCCTGCCCACGCCCTACCCGGCGCGGGGCGACCGCCTCAAGCGCGCCATACAGCGGCTGGTTGAGCCGGAGCAGCCCGGATGCCTGGCAACCACATCCGACTGGGCAGAGGTCGTGCAGGTGGGCAGAAAACAGATGAAAATATCAAACAGACAGGAAAAATCAGTAAAGGGCAGAAGAGAAAAACAGAAATGAAAATGAAACAAAACATACAGTTGCGTAACACTGGTGTCATGCTTTTGGCCGCGCCAAGGGTTAACTAAGGGTTAACCGTCAACCAAAGTGAAGAACACAGCATCTCCCTGCTGTGGTGTCAAAACTGCTGTGGCGCACTGCCGGATCTGGGAGAGATTGCAATTCCCAGAACTGGCAAACCTTTTTTTTGCGCTTTTGTTTTTGGTGTACATCGCAATCAGAAGTCATCACGGTTTGCAAAGTTGAGAATTGAGTGCACGCAGCGCCGTGCCACCTACTGTCTCCAACGTTTCTGCTTGCTGACTTGCTTACAGGTAGTGGACTTGGAAAGCGAGCTAACCCAGCGGGGCTTGCTCACGCCTGAAGTTCACGCGGTGCTAGACGGCGGCCTGAACCTGGGCCTGTCCATTCACGTAGCGGCCCACCACTCGCAGCCCGGCACGTTTGCAGTTGGGCTGCTGCTGGATAACGGCAGGGGGGAGGTGCCCAGCATGCAGAGCTTCGTGGCGCGGCCGTCCAGCTACCACTTCTGGTCGGGCAAGAAGCATGTGCCGGCGGGCTCTGGGTGGCTCAGGTGGGCACTGGGTGGCTCAGGTGGGCACCGGGTGGCTCAGGTGGGCACCGGGTGGGCACTGGGTGGCTCAGGTGGGCTCTGGGTGGCTCAGGTGGGCTCTGGGTGGCTCAGGTGGGCACCGGGTGGGACCAACTGGGAGCGGGTTACATTGAGAGGCAGGGACGATCATTCCATGTATATCTTCAGACTAGTACATACAATGTGCAGGCTGGGTGGCAGAGTGATGTTGGCCTGTTGACTTGGCAAGCATACTCGAGCAGAGTGCAGCTTTTGTGGAACAACTAGTATGTAGGTGAACGCCTATGGTTTAGGCTGAAGATTGTGGTCCAAAAAGCCTTGTCTAGCGCACCGACTCTTGCATGCAGGTTTGCGCATGTCGTGCGCTGTCCTCCGGGGTTCCGTCGCGCCATTGTGCTCCTGCGCGGGCGGCAGGGCTCGCCACCGGACGGCACGCTGCAGCCACGCGGCATCAAGTTCGCGAGCGCAGAGCTGCAGTTCGTGCCTGCTCAGCACCTGAGCGACTTCCAAGCGGTGAGTGTTGACACTGAGGATTTGGGCGGTGCGTTGCCGAGGCCAGGAGCGGGAGGGACACCAGAGAAATCAACCCCGGGCACGGTTGCAGTCAGCGCTGTCTGCCATTTGCAGCTCCTTCACTTGCGACTGCTCATGTGTGCCCCAACTGATTAAGCTCTCGTGTGTATGACTGCTTGCAGAACACGAATTCTATCAAATGGAGCAAGAGACAGGACCACATGTCGGTCGAGGACGTGCCAATCAACTTGAACATATGACGCAGCTCGTGACATTGTCCAGAAATGCAGCCTGACCTCGCAAGAGGGGGTGTCCAAGTGCCGTCTCAAGTCGTCCAAGGCTTGGTGCTTTTTTAATGATGGCTCCGAGAACTGGCAAACATCATTTTTTATAAATGATCCAATCATCAACCCAGTTGTTTCGCATGCTTGCACTGAACGGATGGTTCAAACTCACTGAAAACTCTCTCGCAATAGCCCTGCCTGATGACCAATTCTGAAGAGGACCTGTTGGAGCGCTTGGGTTTGGTTTGAACTGGTTTATGGTAGACGACTAGCATAATGGCATGCATGAGCTAACCGGGCAGGGCGTAACAGTGAGACCAGGATTTGAGCTGGCCAACCGGTAGGAAGAAGAGGCGTGCGTTTCCACCTCCAGCGGAGAAGCCTGGTACTGTTACAGAGCGCGGTCCCAGAACAGCCAACAATGTCATTTGCAAGAGAGCACACAGTTCGCATCTTAAAGCACTGGAACAACATCGGTTCCAGTGGTACTCCCAAGAATTGTCCCAGAACTGGCAAACTTGTTTTTGTTTGAGCTACCTGGCAATGTTACAACAAGTTTCTGACACGCAACGAGCTGCCCCCAGAGCGCTTGGAAGCCAACAATGCCATTTGCACGCGAGCATGGAAGCAACCTGCCAGAGAGGCGACACTGGTGGAGTTTTTTTATTTTTGGCTACCTAGGCTTGGCTACCTCCCCAAGGAGGCGGGTGACCAGACAGGCAACACGTACCAAGCCAGCCTACATAGGACTGGGCTAGCCAGCGATCAGTGATAAGAATAACAGATTGAATGCATGGCTATGACTGGCCGCACGCTGCAACTAAAGGTTTATGGGACAACGCCATCGGCATGCTTGCCAAAGGAGACGTCCAGTGTATAAAACGATGCAACGCACAGTAACAGCACACACCCAAGAGGCAGGCAGGTCACGCTCGATGAAAGCAGGACACAGCCTGGACCAAGAACAGCGTCTCAAAAATAATCTATTAGTTCAACCAGCCGACTGGCCGTGACGACATCATGCCACCCAGTACCACCCACCAACCAGTCGACTTGCGCGTGAGATGTACATGTGAGCATGCTTCAAAGAGTGCCAGCCAATCAAGTCTTGACACACCGGTTGCTTTGACACATCAAACAGTGTGAATGCACTACCCGGCGCTGTTTTAAGAGTGGTCAACTTGCCTCAACAGACTGAATTCAACAGCGCCACAGACTGCACCACAACCAGTGGTTCGCATCATACCCATGAACTTGCAGCACATCTCAGCGCCAGGCGTAATACAGCGTCCCCAGCCGGCAGAACCCATGACCAATCCCACGTCGTAGGCTAACTGAGTGGTGTGCTGCTAGACATCCTCGAGAGTGCGCTTGAGGTTCTCCTGGATGCTTGGCCTGTTGGAAACGTCCATGCCAGTCTTCGTGCGCCTGTGCTCAACATACTCCTGCATGGACGTGCGCATGGAGAATCCATGATCAAACGGTTGCCATCCATGCGGTCTCTGCGGCTTTGTGTGTCCTGTACGAAACAAGCACGAGTCGTTGTAGCAAGGCCAAGGACACACGGTCAAGGCTGTGGGTGGATAACTCAGCTGCACAGCCCTGCAAAAAACAGAAGTTTGCCAGTTCTGGGACAATTCCTGTGTTCTGCACTGGAACC
The DNA here is from genome assembly GCA_004335635.1 of Chloromonas sp. AAM2. Lineage (NCBI taxonomy): Eukaryota > Viridiplantae > Chlorophyta > Chlorophyceae > Chlamydomonadales > Chlamydomonadaceae > Chloromonas > Chloromonas sp. AAM2. Next base: position 30,341 of record QAXH01006201.1, read on the forward strand.
AGTGGTACTATGGCGCGACCTGTTTTGAAAGATTCGGTTCTCAGTGTGTCCTTCTCATCTGTGGGTCCATCCATTGTTCGTATGTTGGTTGACCATGGTGGCAAAAGTTAAGTGACGGGCAGTGGTTTTCTTGAGGCAGTCGTCTGTAACTTGAGTTGTGTGGGTGGCACAGCTTCTGGGACAATTCTGGGACACACAAGTCTGGGACACACAGCTTCTGAGACAATTGTGGCTACTCTCAGTTCTGATGTGCGTGTTTTGAAGTAGTAAACTAAGAGCGTGTGTGTGTGTGCGTGAAAGTATTGTTCTGCCACAGTGCGGGTATAAGGTGCTGGTAGACGGCACAGTGCCACTTGTGTGATACATCGACCATTACTGTGAAGACAGTGGTACTCCCCAGGAATTGTCCCAGAACTGGCAAACTTTTTTTCCTGCTTGCACATGACTAAACAATATGGAATGTAATTACAAACGGTTCACTAACAAACAGTTGATTGCACGCTCTGCTGTCGTGGGAATACGAGGGGAACCGGTGCAAGCCTCAGTTGCCTGTCATGGCCTGTCAACAGACCAATGCATGCATGTGAAGTTGGCAAAAGTGCTAGAACCTCTAATGTGCTCAAGGTGCTGAAAACCTCTAGTTCGACAATGTGGTACACAGACATCACCCAGACATGCTCACATGCTGGATTATCTCCACGGTTTTCTTCTGCATTTCCTCAATGGAGAGGTCAGGCGACTGTTCTGCCTTGACTATCGCCTCAGCAGCTGTGGCTAGCGGCTCAGACCAACTGAGGACAGCAGGTTGGCGTCAGACTTTGAAGAGAGCAAACAGACTAAGTGTGGACTGGCAGTGCAGGGTGAATGCGTACTATAATTTGAATGTGCGCGCAGCCGGGCAGGCCAGGCTTGACTGCGGGATGATGCGGAAGCATGCATTTGCGCTGCCATGCACACCTGTCAAGTGCATGTCTATACCGCAAAACGTTGTTGCAACCTGTACGTCCATCCCTGTGGGCATGCATGCGTGCATGCATGCATGCATGCATGTCACAGCTGCACGTGCTTGTGTGGGTCCCAGACTCCTACCCTTCAGCTCCTGGAATGGTGGCTTCTGTCTCCCCCCTCAGCTGCTGCTCTTTCTGCATGGAAGAACTGCAGACGGTGTGAACCCTATCAGTAGAAAAGTGCTACGCTAGGCTACCATTGCCACCAAGTGTCACAGGCAGGTGCAGAACCCTATCACGAGAATGAGACCAATGTCAGAATGGTGTGCTTGACTGTCACTGTCAGAGGGCATCAAACAAAAACGCACCAGGCGCTTCAAGGTTTCGGGTTCTTCCGGGCTCATCTTCGCGCCTGTGCGGCAGCACCTGCGCGGCGTGTAGCGTCTGCAAACAGAGGGTCGCTCGACAGGTTGCTTGTGGTGCAAGATAACAGACGCAATCCCAAGCCACGCACCGCACAAGGACAGGTGGGCGGAGAGTGCGGGCTGCGATACGCCCGCAGGCTGCGTAAGCGTGACCAGACAGGCACTGCATGGTAACAAGTTGATACAGGGCCTGTCAGACAAAGCATGATCCTACAGGTCCTGTCAGACAAACTGTGAAACCTCGCGCACAAGTGTAACCGTTTCAGCGAACTAACTGTCACCCGCGCTGAACATTCCTTGGCCTTGTTGCTAAGGACGCAATTGGTGGTTAACAGACCCACCAATTGGGGTGCAATACCCTTTGCAGTTACAAATCTTTGCGGCTATCTTCTTGAGCCTTCTCAGCTAGAGGCAGACGTGGCCCTGAACAATCCGGCGAATTATGAGTAGCATTGCACAATCCACACCAGCCAGAAAAGCAAGACAGGAAGGATGCGCAAAAGCTGAAGACTAGTTGCAAGTTATCTCTCGTTTAAACTTCATTGACCCTACGAGTTGCCATTTCACTAGCTCTGACACTGACCCTACCCTGACAATCTTTCACTTCATGCCATATGTATGGCTAACAGGATGCTTTCGGAAGGCGTTCTGTGGGGTGATGGCCACAAGGGCCCCACCACCCCTTGCTGACACGGCCAGATTCCCCTTTGCTAGGAGAAATGGTTGCAATTTGCGCAGATAGTTTGAGCAAACTAACTGTCGTCCGCGCTCAACATTCCTTGGCCTTGCTGACACAATGTTGTTGGTTAACAGACCCACCATCAAATGCAATTCCCCTTACAGTTAAAACCCTTCATGCAATTTGCGCAATCATTTGATATTTGCGTTTGACGTGCTTCATGGTGTGCACTCCCTCCTTGTAAGTATGTGAGCAGCTGCTTGGCACCACCATGTTTGTTTGGGCGTTACCAGCTGATGCTCCGTTGCAACAGCCGCCCACCAGTTTGCCTTGCTGGCGCTCCTGGCTCTGTAGGCTTTGCAGCAGGAGGCAGCACCAGTTGGTGAACTCAAGCAGGCTGCAGCCAAGCAGTATCCAATCAGTTGATCGGCAGGGTGCGGGCCTTTTTGCCTGCCTGCCTGCAGCAGCCCAGCTGCAACAGTCGCAGTAGCCTGGTCATATCACGCATGCGTGCTCAAGCACCCAACAGTTTTCTGCCTGCCCTATTCATACATGACATGATCACATTTCCATAGCTGACCACACCAACAAAGCCATGCCACGCCTTCTGCCTGAGCTCACAATTGATTGGATGCGCCTTCAAACGATAACTATTAGACTGTGAAGCCATTCCACGCAGCCTTGTTTGAAATATCCATATGCCGGTAACCAACAACTCTTGGCACGTCACCAGTAGTAGCGACATGGAGTGAGAGTAACTGGGGTGAGGACCTGTGACTTGGTAAGACAAGCCCAGTCTTGAACAGTCAGTTTTCAACAGTCCCCAATTGTTACATGAGTATAGCTCTTGCAGCCATGCTCAACAATTCCAGCGACGTGCTCTTGTACAGTACATCGTATGACCACTGGTCAGTACGACCCAAACTACAAATGGCGGTTTCCAATGTAATAATCCACAGAGACCTGTAACAGGTCAGGTCATGGTACAAGTTCACATAACTAGCCGCACGCCAAAGAACTGCTAACGAGTGTCTTGATCAACATGCGCCGCCTGCCTACCAACGAATATTCAATGCCTCATTCCACTGCACTACTGTACACTGCACAAATCCAACGCTTGGACCGGCCCTTAATACATTTCCCGTAATCAGACACAAGTCCTCCTCTAACGACATCAAACAAACCCCCTCTAGCGCAATTCTCAGGTGTCTGCTGCTCAGGTGTTCCTGAGTGTCTGCTCGATGTTGTCCCTGATGCTGGGATGGCTGGACACGTCCAGGCCGGACTTTGCAGTAGTGGTCTCCACATACACCTGCTGTGAGGCAAGGGCAGAGCTCACAAGGTCAGTCACGTCTGCATGGCTCTGCAATGTGCCAAACAACCGATGCCAAGCAAAAATGCCAGAATTCCTAGTCTTTGCACCAACGTAGATGATACACATGCTATGCTTAGACACATGCACAATAGGCACAGAATTAATGAAATCAATGAAAATGTAGTAGATGATCACATGATATGTGCTCCTCACACGCGCACCGCCTTGGTATCGGTTGCTTGCTTCTATTGTCACAGGCGTCCCTTGTGTCCTACGTTGTGGTGGTGCTGGTTGTGTCCTACACACACGACAACAATCCGGTCTCATCATCTGCATGTCTGTGTGGGTGCGTCTGGCCACTAGAAGACCGACCAGGTTTCATCACAACTGTGGCTTCCGCACCTTCTTTATCACCTCCACGGTCTGCTTCTGCATCTCTTCAACAGAAACTTCAGGGGCCCGCTCTGCCTTCACCACCGCCTCAGCTGTTGTGGCCAAGGATTGGGACCACCTGCGGAGAGAAAGTGAGAACTGTATCTGTTTGCGTTTGTATCATTCTAGGGGGTTGTATCACAACGTAGGACACAAGGGAATCCACAGCGTGCTACAAAGCGCCCGCCGTTTACTGACGAGCTTCCAGCAAAACGGCGTGTCTGCCAGGCCCTGGACCAGAGAATTCTGACCTGGAGTGGAAAGTTGGGAATGCATGTTGCTTGGGGTGTCCAAGTGTGGCACTGTATGGCCTAACCAGATCATGTGGCGGTTCAGCTACATGCTACAGTATGATTGCGTGCGTGCATGCAGGCCGGGTTTGCATCTAAGACATGCATGTTGGTGCATAACTTACCCTTCAGTGCCAGGAATGCTGACCTCGGACTCGCCCCTTAGATGCTTCTCTTTCTGCGCAGCGCAGCGAACAATTCCAGTAAGGGTTGTGCATTGTACGGCATGGTAGCCCCTGGAAAAGCTGTGTCACGTCCCGGCATGCATCAAACGCCGCTCACCAGTCGCTGGAGATTTTCGGGCTCCTCTTCGCTCATCTTGGCACCTGTGCGAGAGTACCTGCACAGCAGCCAAAGGCCGAAGCCCGATCAGTTCATCGTATTGCCAGCAACCTGAAGAACAACCCTACTGCCAGATCACGGCCCACGTACCGGACGGCCAGGATCTGCTGACTGCTGCGGAGACTGCAAGCGCCGGCGCTGCCGCACGCCGCGTATACATGACGAGCCAGAGACTGCATTGATCAGGCTTTTGATTTGAAGATCAAGGTGAAGTGGTGTTGCGAACTTCGCTCTTTGTGCCGATTTGGAAGAGGATTCACAGGCGTACAGCAGGTTTGCCAGTGGCTATCCGCGTAGTTTGCAACGGAGTAAGATGGACTGAGTCAAATGAAGCGAGGGTGTGTGTCCCGTGTCCGCACTAAAACAATTGGAGTCCCTTTCTGACGTCATGGCCACGTGGGGCAGCATGTGGCGCCCACCATCAGCAACTTTGGGCTGCAGACGTCTTGCAGGACAAAGACCATACGCAGGAACGCCCAGGTTGGACGACATGGTCCATTTCGCCGTTGAAAGGTTTCGTTGCAAACAGATGTTTGTGCGTAATCTGCATGTGGTCACCCCCAAACACCGCGCATGGGGCCAACTCACCGGCTGCACCGGCAAACTCAGTCACTACTCTACTGGCTGGCTGTAGCGTCCACGTAGAGTACCAGGGTCAGGGCTAGTCAGAGAGGCAGGGGCTGCAGACGCTATTCCAACCGAGTGTCAGGTGTGATGTCTAGTGACAAGTCAAGTCATCGCTTCCAAGGTAGCATGTGGCGCCCATCATGTCGGGTGTTCAGCTACTGCTTGCTCCCTGAACTGCTTGCGCAACGCGCAATATGCCCATTGGCAGGGCCTGGATTAGCCTGCCCATTGCAGGGCCGCGTGGCAGGAAGCATGTTCTTGTTGTCACGGCGGAGGGTACATTAACAACACAGACACACCAGCAAGGCGTGTCAGCCAACTAATCAGGCATCGCCCGTGATAAGGGGACTGTAGGCCATCATGGTATGATCATGATCATGATCATTATAATGGTAGGTCGCATGGATGCTCCGCAGTCCTCTGATCAAGGCGACTTGTGATCAACTGGCTGACACGCCATGTTGGTGAGTTTGTGTGATCATTCTGCTGGTCTGTGGGCCACCTGTCGTGCGTGACTTGAAGATGAACCATCTATCAAGTACAGGAAATAATACAGATGTGAGCTGACGCCATTGTGTCTCTGCGAAGTGCAGCGCGTGCTTTTGGTGCGCACTCCCTCCTTGCAACCACACATGGCACGGCACGACACTTGCAACCACACATGGCACAGTGCTGAGTGACAAATGGCCGCCTAGGCTTCCCCCTTTCCCCTTACTCTACTCTAGTCGCATTGCCCCATTTTGGCTGTTGGCTGTATGATTGTCTTTGGCACATCGGCCCGTGTAAATGGGCGTTGATTGGGGTTTTGATTCATGCGGGCTTGATGTGTCGTCAAACTGCCGTAGTAGATACATGCGTTGGACGTGCTACATGGTGTGCACTCCCTCTTTGTAACTCTACAACCCCCAAAGTGCTCAAAGTCACATGTGGCGAGTGCACTGGCGTCAGCAGCGATTATCAATGCATTCCCCTGTTCAAAGTGTTGAGCGTCTTTAGATTCATTCTGAACAGGAGAATGCATTGACAATCGCCGCTAAGTGATAATGGCGTCACCACATCACTTGATGTGTCTTTGAGCGTTATCTGTGTAGAGTGTCTGATCTGCGACGTCTTACAGAACACTGCAGAGACAGTAGGAGAAAAAAAGTTTCTGAACTGGCTGCCAACATGAACTTGGCATGTTGGAATTCACATGCCAAAATGCACTGCCATGTAATCTGCCGAGTCCGGCAGCCTCAACTGCGTTCTCAGAGTGTGTGATTTACAAAGCAGCCTTGGCTTTGGTATGAGCACTCCGCATAACCATCCTTACACACCCAAGTGCGTGTCAACAGCACTTCAGACTGCCTCCCCCTTTCCTCCCCAAACATGGCTAAACAATCTGACATCGCTGGTAATTTTCAAGGCTTCTTCGGTTGCAGTGCATACGCAGACAGCACAGGCAAGCCAACTCACGTATGTTGGTGTTTGATTGCGCCTCTGCAACGCTAGTTGATGGCGGCACTGGGACGTGCCACGACAGTGAATATACATGCATGGTCGTCACGAGTGCACATGCTCTGCAGCGGCTCAGCTAGCCTGCGTGCAAGCAGCCTGTTCAACCATGCCAGCGGCATAATGACAGCATCCAGTCCGATTGTCTTGAGTCTTGACCAGGCCATTGCAAGTTTGTGTACAGGCCATTGTTCCTGAGTACAAAATCCAAAAAATACCGTCCAGCGACATCCAGCAGTTGCTTGCACGGAATTCCACGTACTCTCTAGGTTGTGGGATGTTACGTATCCAGCCCAAAGATTGCCAGTCTGTTGTCGTTGCCAATGGCTGAGAGCTGCCGCTGACTCAGGCCCGTTACCCTGCAAGCGGCCAGACATGCACACACGCTTTGTCTTTGCCACCTTGCCTGTAGTGACAACATCAGAATCTTCCAGAGGTGACCTGTGACATTGCTGCGAGTGGCAACTCGTGCCGTGCTATCACAGACAGGAAGGATGAACTGCATGCCTGCAGTTCCACCCCTTCAGGCCGTACTCAAACACCGAAACCTAGCAGCTCCGTTCCTTACAACCGTGACAGATGCTGTGACCGATGTTTGTGCAGCAGCTTGGGCTGCAGCTACTCAGTTCATCCCCAGCCCCAACCCAGACCCACCCGTGGGGGTAGGTGCGGGGCAGGTCCAGCGCAGCCACGGGCAGGAACAGAGCGGTGGGCAACCATGCACCGGGCGGCATGGCCTGCGGGAGCGGTCGAGCAATACAAACACAAGTGAGCAATGAGGTAACTAAACGCACTTGAGGTCCATGTGCCTCCGCACACATACAATACAAGCAATAAAAACAAAACTGAGCTTCCGTTCCAAACCTTTCAGCCAAACCCTGCCAGCCCCACCTGCCCGAAGTCGATCAGGCCCACCGCGACATCCCCGATCTCGTCAGTGCAGAGCCGCAGGTGCGCTTACTAAAAGTAAATTAAGAAGGCCCTCCTTCTGGTTCCCACCACTCAACACGCGCGGTGCTTGAAGTTATGCAGGTGTATTCATTGTTCGCTACTGCTCAGCTTGTGCCCCACCAATGTCACATGGATGGAGTAGCCTTGCATCTAGCATTCCCTGGAAAAGGCAACTGGTGATACTGGCCTCTACCATTGTTGTGCCCACGTCGCCCTAAGAACAAACACAAGTACAAGCCTCAAGAATGCATCCCACCAGCACAATTCCATCGCAGTAACCGTCAAAACGACACCACCGCACACCATTTGCACATGTGCCCCCTCACCTGCACGACCCCCAGCACCGGAGTGAAGCCTGTGCACTGAGTTGCGCAGGCCTGCGCTGCGCTGATGGAGCCGCTGCCGATCAGCCGCCAGGAGCCGGCCTGCTCGTACCGCTGTAACAGGTGCAGCAACACGGGAGACAGGACAGACAGGCAGACCTCAGTGTTTATATTTGTTGAAGTATGCCGATCATTGGTAGCTGCGGCAAACAGAGGCATGCTATCAACTGCCGACGTAGCTGTAGTCCTTTACTTGTGGAACATGGACATTGTGAACAGAACAGGGAGGATTTGCCACCAACAGGCGACGCGCTCAAAATAGTTGCTGAGGACATGTGTTCTGTATTCAATTGTCAGAGTATGCCGCTCAATAATTCAAGTCATGAAATTACCTCACCTCCAGCACCATCCACAGGGGGCACGTGCTACCCAACACGTGGTCCCACGTGACAGGCTCCCCCTGGCGCACGTTTTTGTGGCTGGGCCCGGTCACTAGGCAGGGTGGCAGGCACCAGCCGGGCGGCGGCATGACGATCTTGCCGTTCCGCACCTGGTAACCAGCGCAAAACGTAAAACCGGAACTAGGTATCAGTTGTGCATCAGGCTGTCACGATTTGCTACAGAAGTGACACGGTTTACGGTGCGTAGGCGGCTGTCATGATGCTCCAGTTGCTACACAACGGCAAGCATGTTCCAGCACTTGTCTTGCAGTTGAGGGGCTGTTGACAAGTTGCGACTGCAATCCTCTGCCTGACTGGTTGTGGCTGACTATCCTCAAACTAGTTGATAACAGGGTGCATAGTGATGCTCTAGCCTGGCTTGCCCCTCTGTGCAGACCTCTTCAAAACACTTACCTGCACCGGCTGGTATGTTTGCCCGCACCGCAGTGCGGCGAGAAGAAGGGCCAGCGGCCTGCAGGCCAGGCAGGGAGCGCAGGCAACAGTTGCACCAGCACCTCGGTGCTACCAGTACCGCATTGAAAGGGGACAGAGTAAAGACACAACCCAGTGTGCACACATGAGCCACGACGCAGCACCTCAAGCAGCGGTTGAAGCCGTTCTTGTGTCCATACCGTGTTGTGAAGGGCTGCCGGGGCGTGTGTGTGTTCTCACCCACCTGAACAGCTTGGCTGGTGGCTGGATCGGCAGAGGGGCAGTGGAGCCGACCACCAGCGTCTGGACCTACGGGCGTAAGGCAGTTGGGGACAGGCCAGGTTGAAACTGACCCGGCTCATGTTGGACTGCAGAAAGGCTGCCTACACAAACACGTGCATGTGCGCAAATACAGCAGTATTGCGTGCAGGCATAAGAAACCACGCCTGTCCAGTAAATCCAAGCCTTCTTTGCTCCTACTGCATACTGCACCTTTAATCAAGCGGGCAGCACTGCATACGCCATGCTGAGTATGCACAGAGTTGCATGTGAGCTACAAAGTCAGCATGCAATGCGGCCATAGCAATCACATCTAGGTATGTCAACTTCCGACTCACATGCAATGAGCCGCCCTCATGCAGCTTCATCAATTGGTTGCAGGTCACAAGCAGCACATTAGGCTCCTGGTTGTACTTCAACCGCAGGATGACTGACCAGTAGGGAGCGATCCTGCGGCAATGAACACTAGTGAAAAAAACTGACATCAGACAAGCATCTGCACCTGCATATTGCCACTGCGATGTGGCTGAAAAGAATTGTTCTCCACCACTCCACATCTCACACCACTAAGGGTGCCCAAGAATTGTCCCAGAACTGGCAAACTTTTTTTGTGTGCATCCAAACTGGAGGTCCTCACAATCAGAATCAATGCTCATGCACATTATGCCACAGCGGTCATTTAACTTGTTTTGACATGTGGAAGTTGCATGTTTGCCTACATAAAACCAGCACAAGGATGCTTTTCAAGTACGTCATGTGCTACAAGCAACTAGACCTTGTCTACAGCAACTAGACCTTGCTCAACTAAAGAAGAGACACACATGATGCTCGTATCTGTTCATGACCTGCTGACATGCGGCGTCATAAGCGCCAGTAAGACACACTACACGAAATGCATGCTCATGCACAAGGCTGTTCACGCATGCCCCTTCACCTCTGCTCACTCACTGTGCAAGCTGATTCAGGCTTGCGGAACGCAACAATGAGCCCTCATGCAGAGCAATCTTCAGCGGGCAATGCGCCAGGCTGAGGCCAGTCCACACACTTCCGTTTGGCTGTGCTCCCGCAGCTGCTGACCGCTGCTGCCCAGCAGCAGCAGCTGAACTGGTGCCGGCTGCCAACTGGTTCGTGAGGCTGCCTGGTGCCCGTGCTGAGCTGGCTGGGCCTTGCCGAAACCCTGCAAGCACACCAGAGCCGCATTGTGGCAGGCTTGCCTTGGCATCCTCTCTCGTTGAGGAGCTGCCAAGAGCACGTGGTGAAAGGAGGGCCGTTGCTGAACGGTTTCTTGGGCTTGCAGAGGGCTGAGCGGCGACAGGTGGGCGAATGGGAGACTTGGTACGGGGCGAGCGTTTTGAAGGGTGGGCATTGGGTGATTGGACGTGCTTGGAAGGGCTTGGAGATGCCTCTTTAATAGGCTGGCTTGTGGAAAGCATGCCAAGTTCTGATCTGAGCACACGAGCGCGTTTGCGTCCATGTGTGGGAGGTGCATCCGTGTTGTCGGCTGCCAATAGCTCCAGCCCAGCACCGGATGCTGCCCTGCCCTTCGGTCCGAGAACCTGGACCTGCCCTTCGGTCCGTGAACCAGCCACGGCCACGCTCGCCAGCTTGTGGACAGCTGCCTGGGCTGACTGCGGAGTGCGTGGTTCGTCGCGACGTGAGCCTATGATTTTGCCAAGGTTAGACTCCTGTGGCGATGCACTCGTGCTGCTTCCCAGCACCTGCTGCACCGCCTCTGCACGCTGCGCTGCTTCAGCAGCAGCGTCAGCACCACTACCCGTGTCTTGACCTTGACTGGCTATCACAGAAGCATGCATCTTCCAGTAGCTCTCTAGGTCATCATCCAAGGCATTGGCCAGTGTGGCTGCTTGGAACGGCACCACAGAGCCGCCTGCCTGCCCTGCCTTATGCGAGGCTACAAGACCAATTCCTGCACCAGGTGCAGTTTCTTTGCCAGCAGCCCGAGATGCATGCAGCTGGGCTACGAGGGCAGCTACTCGGTTGGCACGGGAGCTATCCCCTGTGCCATCCTTGCTTCCACGACGAGAGTGTGGTACGATAGGTGGCATGGGCGGTTGGGCTTGATGCGGCTCATCGGGTGGCAGAGGCGGCAGCGAACCACTGCCCCTTGCTTGCCCTAGGTGAGGGGGTACGACAGGTGGCAATTCAGGTGGCATAGGTGGTTGCAAACTGTGAAATGAACCCCGGGAATACGGCAAATCCGCAGGCAAGGGCGGTTGCATGCCTGGGTAGGGCGCAGCTGGGGGCATGGGTGGGCCCAGGGTGCCAAGTCCAGGCATCATGGGTTGCATGGGCTGCATGGTCCCACTCATATGCCTGTTTGCATGCGGCTGCCAGGCGGGCACCGGCCATTGGGTGGGTAAGTTGGTTGTAGGCACATGCTGGGTAATGGGTGGCATGGGTACGTTGCCATGCCCCAGCATGTGAGAGCCATGCATGTGCTCGTCAAGAATGTAGCTTATGGGCAGGTCCAGGGGGTAGGGGTGGGACCCATGCACGTTGAACATCATGGAAGCCACGTCAGCTTGCATCTGCATGCATGTCAGATGCATGTATAGAATTAACGTCGATGTTTGTTTGATCAGTCAGTGCAGCTTGACGCTCAAAAGCCGTTCATAGCCCAAGCCAGGGTCACTGCATAAGCTGTCATCCAGGGCTGTTGCAGAGCACTAGCCAAAGCAAGACAGGACAGGTCACGCGTAACAGCAATTTTAGTTTAGTCACGTGATTCCAAACGCCATTGCCATCATTGCGCCATAGCATTTCCCTTGCATGTGTCAATTGCTCAGTCGCACCACTCACCCTAATGGAGTGCTGCCATGCAGCAAACTCATCAGGCAACATGAGCATGCCTTGCATGAGCGCCTGGTCTTGGCCGTCCATGCCCTGCATGGCTGCATGGGCGCTGATGGGGGGCATGGCTGCATGGCCACTGCCCGCCTGCACGGCGGAAAACACCTGCTCATCCATAGCCTGCAGCAGAGCACACGAGTCATTGCACAAAGGTCGTAACTCAACATCGGTCGTAGCTTGACTCAAGCATGGGCTGTGCTTGCTCGTTGTGTCCTTCACGTATGGGATGGCAACGACTTTCATGCGTGCTGTATGCAGTTGGTGCATGGCAGCTTGATGTCCCCTAGGTCTCTCTCCCTGAAATGACCCACACCAAGGCCTCCACCCGTGTAACATCTAGGGATCCTGTTCGTTTCAATGTTTAGCGGAGACCACTTGCTCAGGTGTGCACTGCATGAAACGGAGGTAGTCCATGCCCTACCTGCATGGCCGCTTCATGCGCTTCCATGGCTCCTAGGGCCTCAAGGTCACTGAGCTCAGGTGTGGCAACCTGCATGTCCATGTCATCACTCGACCCATGGGACTGGCCCTCGCCATCCTCCTCTTGGTGTTCCTTGGCAAGGCCGCTTGGGCGTCTGGAGTTGCCTTGACGCTGACTGGTTGCTGTGTGGAGGTGCGTGCCAGTGTGCTGCGCTGTGCTTGGATTGTGCTGAGGCTGATGCATTGAAGATGCACCCTGTAAGCTGGTGGCCTTAGGTGGCATGATGTCAGGCATCAAGGGCAGCTTCATGCAACCCGTGCCAGCCTCTGGTTGCATGGTGACCGTGTTGCCCTGGGCTGGGGTAGCTTGTGGGGTAGGCAGCTGCCTGGCAGCTGCTCTGGCTGGCTTTGCACGCCTGGCTGCAAGCCGTGGAGCTGTGCTTGGTGCATCCTGCTGACCCAAACGTGCCCTTGAGTCAGTTACAGGTGGTTGGACGGTTTCACAAACGGCTTGTAGCGGCAGAGTGCTCCGTGGGCGTGTGTTCATCGAGGGTTGTGTGAATGTGGCGATGGTGGGCTGCAGGCGCTGCTTGCCGCGCAGCTGGACAACCTTTGAACACATGCAACACAGGAAGCGCGTGGTTGTGGGTTGGCATTAATCGCTTCCCATGTGCAGGCATAAGGAGATTGGTATGTTGGGGCCATCACATCGACAGTGGTGAACAGGGTTGACCCGCTATGGTGTTTCCTGTTGAACATGATGCTTTGGGCAATTCTGCGAATGTCATTGCACATTAGTGCTGCTGGACAAACACAACACTCCGAGTCCGTGCAGCCCAAGGCCGCTGATGGATTGGCCACTAATCTCTGCTCACGTATCATCCGCCCAACACAGCAGCACACCTCCCTGTGGTCACACCTGTTGGATAATCAGATCCATCTCCTCGGCCAGGAGTGCCTGCTGGGCCTGTGAAACCAGCTCTGCAGTACATAGCATACCATGCAGTCACAAAGGACACTTAACAACAAGGCAAGGTTTGCAGTTGACCGCATGGCCGAGGGACCTGAAAATCACATACCGTACTGCTCCAAACTAGTTTGCGTTGGGGTTTGGACATTCGCAAACTAGTTTGGAGCAGAAAAGAGCCAAAACCGTCACGCAAAACTTTTTTGATTTATTTCGCGTTTTGGCCACCTCAAACGCAAACTAGTTAAGCACACAAGCATGAACATGAATGTTCCTAAGCCGCCAGTGGCCACTGCTCCTAAGGGGCAGAGCCAACTGGGCTGCAAGAGTCCCATGGGACTTTGGTATAACAGTGACAGTGTGTAGGAGTCACTTGACACCTCGATCATAGGTGTCAGATGCAGTGTGCTCGTGCGTGGCAGCTGTGGTGTGCGGTGTAACAGCTTGATTCCTACGCAAAATAAGATGGCCAAATGTCAAACGCAATAATAAAGAACGCAAAACAAGCCAGCTTTGGCGCTCACGACGCAAAAATAAAAAACGCAAAAGTAAATTCGGGCTCATTTTCAGGACGCAAACTAGTTGAGCACGCAAACTAGTCTGGAGCAGTACGGTAATCTTCTTGAGCGCCTGAACAATTGGCAATGTTACAGCAGCATGTGGAGCTCTGAGGCTTGCCTGCCAGGACCTGTAAGACCGGCTATCTTCCAAGGCAGTGCATGAGTCGTGCCAGAGTTCACGAAACCTCCATCTGATCCAAACGGCGCCGCAGGCACTCGGACTTTGCTGCCACAAGCCCATCCGCTGTGGCTGCCACCAACCGACACAACACACTCGCAAGCATTTCACCGACGCCGAAGGCTACCATGGCCCATGGTTAGGTAGCTTGCGTCAAGTCTCTGCCAGTACATGCCTGCCCACCTACCCATCTAAATCTACCCACCACATGCACCAAACATGATGCCTACATGTGCTTTCCACCCACCCTCCTGCTTGCCGCGCGACTGGCTTCTGGCATGCTGCATGATGCTCTGCGCCTCCTGCTCCAGGGCCAAGGATGCAAGCTGGAAGGCATCATCCAGAAGCCTCTGTTCAACTCCAGCAGCCATCTCAAAGCCTTTAATGCCTTGCTACCGGCTTGCTACTGTGGGTGTGCAGCCAACCATGTCATGAAAGGGAGCCATGTGACTTCATCACGGACGCATGCTTTGGGCGGCATGCTACATTCTTTCGACACGACATATTTGTGTCTGTCTGCGACTGATCCGCAGTCTGCGCTTGCGGTGTTCCGCAGAAACGTAGGCGCGGTTACCATGCACGGATGTCAGAGTACTGGCCGAGAATGCCCGTCGCATTGACTGAGATCATGCAAACGGCTACGACGGCATGGGCGCGGACGAGCAAGAGCGTGGCATAAGCATCAAGTCCACTGGTATCTCGCGCTCTACTACAAGATCCCAATGACTTTACCCTGAACACGGTCGTTGCATGTGCCACCCCACACTCCAACCATGACGGTGACCAATAAGCGGAACAAGGGGCGGTCCCTACTGCACGAATGCCTTCCCGTGGACTGGTGTCCAAGCCTGGATGCATGCTGTTCCATTGGAAGCGACAATCGGTATCTGCATGTGGTCATCCTCTGCTGCATGGTGGCCATCATATGCAGCATAGCTAGGACGGCAATGAGCGTCGCCATCATGCCAATGAGCCAGATGTAGGGGTGGTCTGGCTCTGTTAAAGGAGCCATTTCAAGGTGTATGTGACACAAATCCAATGTTGCAGTCTATGGATAAGGCAACCGAACAGCATTGCAGAGCCAAGTGAGGTGCTGACGAGCACTTCAGGACTTGCAGGCCAACGATGGCG
The DNA here is from genome assembly GCA_004335635.1 of Chloromonas sp. AAM2. Taxonomy (NCBI): domain Eukaryota; kingdom Viridiplantae; phylum Chlorophyta; class Chlorophyceae; order Chlamydomonadales; family Chlamydomonadaceae; genus Chloromonas; species Chloromonas sp. AAM2. Next base: position 45,444 of record QAXH01006201.1, read on the forward strand.
GTGTTGCGTGCAGTGGTGCTGTGTGAAGCTTCAGGGAAGGTTGCTTTATGTGTTGTGCTTTCGCTAATCTTACGCACGTTTGAGACCGCTGGGCCCACCCAAACTGAGGACAAATGGTCGTTTTGAAAGCCAGAAAAACAAGGTTGCCAAGTTCAATGAACACAAAATAGAGTATTACAAAATAGAGTCAGTGCTTTGCTAATGCTCCGAGCAGAGGAGTCAGCAAGGAGGTCGGAGGAGCAGACTGTGTTGCGTCAAGGAACCAGACAGGGTTTAGACTTTAGAGGCCTGCAGGAGCACTGGGGATGCAACGAAATTGGTACCGTTGCTGCCTATTCGCATCGCTCATTCTGTTAGCTGTTTCTCTCATTGACATCTGTGACCTTAAGTATCTTGATCTCTGCCCCGAGGACTATCTGTAATACACGTGTCGTGTCACCAAGAGGTTTTGAGGCTTCCCTCTTCAGGGGATAAGCAAGACAGGGCTTTCCCCACACGACAGATGGCGCAGCGCTCTGCTGTTGGTCAGGACATGTGGTCTGGATTGTGGGGCCGGGTCATCACGTAAAAGTTGTGTGCAGGGTCCCTGTTCCAGACTGTGGCTTTCTGGCAGTTGCTGGCAGATGGCGTACAGGAGCAACCTGTTGGAACAGCAAATCACAAAGCACTGGGTAAGGTCGTTGGGAGCAATAGCACGCGGCAAACCACTGTGTCCATGTACTTGCTGTTCATCTTATCTTATGTTCATGTAACTGTCCATGCGACATGAGTCAACGTACAGTCCAGTCCAGACCAGACTGCAACAGCTTTATATGTCAGGCGCCTAGGCCAGCATCACTCGATGCCGCCGTCGCGTTCGCTGGTCTGACATGGACAAGTGTCTCAGCTGTCCTGGCCTGAACTCCAGGTCTTTGTCGTTCTAAACTCGCATTGAGGGCCAACGATTCCCAAGGAGGGAGTGCACACCAGGAAGCACGTCCACGCAATGGTCTCATTCTTATACCGCAGAGAAGTTATACGCTGATTTTACGACTCCAAACTCTGCAGTACAGTATTGATTGATGACCCAACATCGGTCTGCACATACGCTTCCAGGTACTGTGCGCAAAATTGATGTAGTGGTGTTGTGATGCGCTGTTGTGCAGTGATCCTGTTGCTTGACTCAGGGAACTGTAGCTGTAGCAACTCGCACCCTTGTCGCACCCCTGCATGCCAGGTACGGCTTAGACTCGACTTTTTTTTTTGGTGTGTGGCAGGGTCAACATGGACGTGTGTGGGGTGGCATGGGGCTAGCAGTGCCCGCAGGAAAGCAAGGCATGGAGCATCATTCATACAGTCATGCAGTCATCATGTACATGCACAGTACACAAACAAACAGGAACAGCAAGGAGGTGACGTGATTGGATCATCTTGGTCCGCGGTGCGTGTCTCAAGCAGGATCAGGCTTACATGGACGTGGCGCCAAGCAAACAAAGACAACGATGGACATCGAACAGCCCAGGGAAAGGTGTTCTGATAGTGCGATGAGCAGAGAACCCATGTTGTGATATCCACGACCCTTGTGATGGACACCCTGACACATTCAAATGCCTGATGATTGGGCCGGCCCGCCAAGGCCCCTTCCGTATTCCAGGGCGGATTCTTGACTTCATTCCGTAGTCGGATTTTTCAAACGAAGCACGGTGAGTGAGAAATTGGCATGTTCCTGACCAGGTGGTCCGTGTTCGGGGCTTTCACCCATTGTTTGGGACTGGACCAGCCCTCCTGCGGCCGCCTTGCCCAGTTGTATCCCACGCGTGTTGCCAGGACTTGAACGCACTGTTTCTCACGCTGCAAGTACCAGTACGCAGCCACTAGGACTAGGACTAGGACTAGGACCAGGCCACGCGGACTAGGCCAAGATAAGGCAACCCAGAAGGCCGGTACGGACAGTAATACGGCGGGTCATACGGCCAGTAATACGGCGGGGTCATGCCATGGTTATGGGGTACTACGAAGGGGTATGCGCAGCAACAGGTCTTGGGAAATCAAACCACGTGGACGGCACAAGAGCTGCTGCAAGCCTGCTGGGAGGCATGGGCCGCAGCTGGCTGCTGCCTTTTGGGTGGCGCACTGGATCACACTGGCATGCGTGTGACAGCAGAGCTTCAGGCCTTTGGAAAAGCCGTGACGGACAGCATCATATTGGCAGACCCACAATATGACAACCTGGCACTTGCTGGCAGGGTTTTGATTGAGACCATTGCCAAGGTGAGGTAGCAAATGGTCCTCTAATTAACACTTTTACTGCAAGACATCAAAGCCAGGAATCTTTGGTTTAGGAACTGTCTATCGCTCGCAGGCGGGGAGGGCACTCCGCCCGTCCAACATGCATGTGAAGGGGGTTATGACACCGTGACAGTAGTGCCCTTGCAAACCCCGTCAGACATATCACCATGCATTTTGTCCCCTAGGGCATGTTGCACTCGAGCAATCGCCAGAAGCAAAAATCGCCCTACACAACGTCTCGAAGGTTTGCCCCGAGCACTCTGACGTCAAAGTCACTTACATCAATCGGCGCCTCCCGCTCCAGGGCCAAGAGTGAACCACGTGGAGGTAGACATGTGAGGACGCAGAGGACGCAGAGGGACAACAGTGACTAACCATGGACGTCAAGTTTGTTGATCCTGCAGGCGGAATGCATACGTCGTTGCATTCCACTACAAAGCGCAAGGGGGAAGCGGAAGGACCTCAGCGTGCTAATCCAGGATTTGATGGGTGTTAAATGCACAGCTGCTGATTACATGGACTGCGTACGGGCTGCCTCCAACCCTCTGTGTGAGTCTTAGCTTTAGTGCATGCAAAGTATACACACAGTTACTGTGTACATGGGCTAGAACAGAACTTGATTGCAAGGAGGGAGTGCACACCAGGAAGCACGTCCACGCACACGACTCCATCTTACAAGGAGGGAGTGCACACCAGGAAGCACGTCCAACGCAAATACCAACTACTTGCGCAAATTGCAAAAATTTACTTACCTCCCCTGATTCAGGAAACTGAGTACTAAATTTAAATTACTAATGAAACTCATACTCATAAACACAACCAAAAAACAGACCTACTACATTACTAGTACACTACTACACTACTAGTACTACACTACTACACCACTACACTACTAGTACTGGTGATGCCGATCTTGTTCCTTTCCTGAGCCAGGGGTGACTAGGGGCCATCATGTTCTCCGGTGCCAATCTAGTGCAACACAACGGCATGCACGACCACTTGAGCAGCATCAATCATTCTGCTTGTGCAGGTCATGCCCGAAGTCCAGATGAAGTCAAAGCCCAAAGTCCAAACGCGCTGGAGCATGCATACGTGGTCCTCAAGTACTCAGTAGAAGTCCTGAACTTGCATGAAGCTGAACTACGTCCGCAGATTGACGACCATAGCAGCAAAAAGCAAGCAATGCGTGACAGACACAAACAGCAAGTCGAAGAATTACATAAGGTAAATGCGAGGTGGTTGCTGAGAGCATGTTCGGTGCTCTGAAGATAGCTCACGCAAAGGCAGGCCGTGTTATCAACATCAGTACAGCAGTCATAAACAGATTGTGTCATCAAATAGCACACAGTGACACTTAAAACTGATTCAGTTCAGTGTCTAGTGCTTTGCAGAAGCTTAATGAGCTTCAGGCTTCACGGGATGAAGCAAGCCGGCTTCGCAACCAGTTGCTCCAACTGAAGACCCTACTTCAACAGGCAAGCCTTGGCATTTGCAATCAGCCAAAGTGCTTCATGGGTATCTGGTCACAAATTCATTGATTTGTTGTCAAATGTTGCCGTTTACACAGAAAACCCAGGAACACCTTGATGCCAGGAACGCGCTAGCTAACGCTGATAAGGAGTTGAAGGTGTTGCAACAGCAAGTCAAAGACCACAAGCAACTCTGGGAGGCGTCCAAGGTGGAAAAGAAAAAACTGGAAGATGCCCTTTCAAAGCTGGGAGCTGAGGAAACTCTGCTGAGGTAAGCACGTTCTTAGCTGGTAGTTTGGCACTCGTTGCAAGTCAGTAGCACTCATTGTAAGTATCACTGAGCGGACACAATGGCGGGTACAGCGTGACACAATTATGGCTGTATTGTCCCGCATCAGAGTCCATGCAATAATTGCTATTTCTGTGGTGACTGATGCGCCACACTGCTGGCATGTCGCTGCATTGCTGGGTTAACACACTGGTCACAGAACGATTGTCATATGGCGGTTATGTCTCAATCAAATGCACCGATTGTGCGTACAGTACAAGAGCTGATGATAACAGTTGCAATGGTGTACAACGCAGGAACAAGACGCAGTTAGCGCTGGCTCTTGCTGATCAGGCCGAAAAGGCAGCACAGGAAAACCACGCACGGGCGGTGATGCTGCAAGCACAGAAGACAGCTGACGCTGCCAAGGCCAACCGCTTGTTTCAACAGGCAGAGGCGGACGTTGCAAAGGCACAGGCGAGCTGTTGGGAGGCAAAAAGGCTCCAGGGAGAGAAAGAAAAAGTACTTCAGGAGCGTGCGAGCGTAAAAATAGAGAGGGCCGGCCTACTGGCCCCGTTTCCGGGAGCGTTCAAGATGCTGGTTGCGGTGTGTGCGCTGCTCCATTTCCTGGCCACCATTTCCATTATGCACAGCAGCCGTGCTTTCTTGCTTGCCCCCGGAGCTAAGCAGGCTCGTGATGTCCTGCTTGCCATGTTGCTGGTGTGTGGCTTTTTATGGAGTAGTGGCGCCGCTGGTCTGATTGTGACTTACCGGCAGAAATGCATCGGGCCGCATGACGTGGAACAAGGGGCGTCGGCACCCGCTTCCAACCGAGTCGCACCCATCGGCTCCGGGCCAGGGCAGCCCACTAGTAGAGCGGCGGTGCCCAGCATTGAACTGCCATGGTGGTATGAAATTAGGCATGATTTTGTGAACTGGCAGATTGTGGGTCTTGTCACTCTGTCGATTCTGGCTGCCTCACCAGTCGTTGCCGGCCTTGTGATCCCCTTTATTTTCTTCTGGGATTTGTTTTTGGGGCAAAGAATCAACGGAAAGCTGCCCAATTTGCTACCGGGCATGTGCTCATTCCGTCTGATCATGATGATATGCTATTGGCAGGCTGTGGTACAGTGCTTCCCAGCCATGATAAGTTCAGGCAAGGTGATGACAATGGTTCGCTCTGGTTGTAATGTTTGCCCGCCCAGAACAAGCTGTCCAGCTTGCTCATCCACCGCCCTAGGGGCTGCACAGTTTTCGTTTGCAATGACATTCTTATCAGTATTAGCTACAATCGCACTCTGGGTGTCGCACATGGCGCAGCAGTATCGGGTGTTTGACTTCACAGGGATTGTCATTCTTGGGCAGAGCTCCATATGGTCTGCCCTGCATCAGGCCATATCGACTGCCCTCTGGTGCATCTTTGTGGCGCCTGTGATCATCGTGTACTGTGCCTTCAAGGATTGCAGCTTGGATATGGTAGTAGTGCTCGTGGTCTTTCTTTGCTTCTTACCGATGTTGATCATAGCTCTGTCGGTCTAGCAAGCGCATGCACCTACTTTTCTACAGGTGGTACGGATCCTAAGCTGCTTTGCAGCAGCATCGTACTGAGTAGGAGGAGCACAGCTATATGGTATGTGCGGACATGGGGCAACATGCAAGGCACAGCATGCTCGGCAGGAGCCAGTGATTCACGCACGCTGCACAGCATGTTGAAAAGCTGACTCTCACCTGATGCCGCCGAGGAAAGAAAGAAAGAAAGGGGCTCAGTACTGGCAGTGAAACCTGTTCTACAAACGTTCCACTGTGTTCAGTGATTTTGTATTGCATTCGAATTATTTACAACACTTTCTTTGAGTTCCAGTCCAAACGTACCTGCGGCAGTGGTATGGTATTTGAGCGGTGTGGCATTGCAGAGACCTGGCTCAACATGCAACTTGCTCAGCTTGATTGGTTACCTGCACAGACACCACGGGAAGTTCTGCAAGGTGTTCTGCACATAGACGTGAACGCCATGAATGTCAACAAATGCGTTGGAATCAACAGAATGCTATCCTCACCATGGCACCTGGGACCTGTCAAGGTGCTTCATGAATGTCCGCAACATTCCTTCCTGAAGCCAACCCCTGAAGTGTGACCACTTAAAAGGCGATCAAGCAGGTCAGGCTTCCTGTCGTCTCAAGTTTATGCAGTACAGTATTAATTGATGGCCCAACACCGGTCTGTATACACGCTTACATGTACTCTTGCATTGTCTTGCAACCAAATGCCTGCCATGTGCATTGCGCACGAGTGTGCTCTGTGTCTGAGATGCCTGAATGAGCCAGGGTCGAATAGAAGTCCTGTTTAGACGGCAACTGGCTGTAGTCTAGCTTGTGCATGCCATCAAACCACTCGTAGGGAAACACTCCCTTCTGCGTGGGGTAACTGGCAAGCATCTGTTTGGGTAGTTGTGCTACAATAGTTGGATAGTAGGAATGATATCATTGCACAGTGTATTGGGGCACCACCCTCACGCACCACAGCAGCCCCACAGCAGCTCACTCAGCTAGGCCCTCCCTTTAAACCGCCTTGAAAATAGCTAGAAATTATCACGGTGTGTCGCAATCCCCTTCACTTGTAGGTTGGACGGGCTGGATACCCTGCCCTCTCGTGATAGTGAGCAGTGGTAATTGGCAGCTGGTTAGTATCCAACGAACCAAACCGAAGCATCATGTGGGGCTCTGAGGCGTTCTTGCCGGGAGTTGTAAGGCTTGGTGTCTTGACGCACACTGAAAGGCAGTGCATGGGTGTGTCGAAGTGCATACTACAGCTTATCCGACTAACTCCAGAGGCACCCGCATAGTGCTGCCCCAAAGCACATCGCTATCGCCACCACCAACGGTCACAAGCACACCTGCAAGCATTTGCCACATCTTAACCACGCATGGTTGCCAAGTCTGCGCCAAGACTTGCCTACATGCCGTGCCGGTCCGCCAACCTACATTCACCACATCTGCCCACAATACACATATCAAACATAGTACCTACATATGATTTCCAAACACCTTCCCGTGACTGACTTCCAGCATGCTGCATGACACTCAGCGCCTCCTGCTCCAGGGCCAAGGATGCAAGCTGGAAGGCATCATCCAAAAACATCTGCTCAAGTGCAGCCGCCATCTTGGAACTTCTGCTAGCTTGTCAAGTGGCTTGCTACTGTGGTTGTGCAGCCAACCAAGTCAGCCAACCAACCATGTGGTTGGATGCCCTGTGGTGTCGCGGGCGCATACTTTCCGAGCCTTGAGGGTGACACTGCTTCTGAAACGGCAAATTTTCGACATGCGATGACGTACTGTGTCTGGCCCGGCTCATCCGCAGCCTGCGCCATGCCGTGACCCGCAGAAACGTCTGCGCGGTTACAACGCATGGAGACCAGTCTTACGGGGCCCTTCCGGCCGAAGTTGGAATTGGTCGACATAATGGAACCGGCGATGACGGTGGCGGCATGGAAGCAGCTTTCCCACTCACCCTAAACACCCATGCGGTCGTTGTATGTGCCACCCCACCCTCCAACCATGACAATGACCAATAAGCGGAACAAGGGGCGGTCCCTACTGCACGAATGCCTTCCCGTGGATTGGTGGCCAAGCCTGGACGCATGCTGTTCCATTGGAAGCGACAATCGGTATCTGCATGTGGTCATCCTTTGCTGCATGGTTGCCATCATCTGCAGCATAGACAGGACGGCAATGAGCGTCGCCATCATGCCAATGAGCCAGATGTACGGTTGGTCCGGCTCGGTTAAAGGAGCCATTTCAAGGTGTGTGTGACACCATCCGGTGTTGCAGTTAAACAGTCAATGTATATGGCAACTAAACAGCATTAAAGAGCCAAGTGCAATGCCGAGCAATCATGGCGAGCAGTGTGAAAACCAACCATGGCAAAGGTGTAAACAGTCGCAGCTGCAGGAACTCAGCCAACCGACTTGGTTCAAGTCAGGCCTTACCAGACTTTTTACGTGCCAGCTGTGCCTTGACCACGTCAGTCACTCTGTTGTCGAGTATTGTAAACGCTGATTCAAACGTGTGGCTTGGTTTTTGCCGCTATTGCATGTGTGTGCAGCGCCTTCAACTGGGGGCACACCATCACCAACCTGGTAAGCAACCTGTAAACCAGCACCAGAACAGCCTGTCGCATTTTCTTGGCCTTGTATTGCTGGAGACCTAAGTGTATTATTTGATCTTGTATTGCTGCCAGGCCTAAGTGCGTTATTGCCAAGTCGTTGGCAGGGTTGACTTGTCAGTGCCTGTTGCCAACCCTTGCCAAGAAACGGCTTTGATGCGGTTCCCAACGGCTGCCATGCAGGCGGGCGGGTATGCGGCTGCAGTCTACTCACCCAAGCACGTGCTCAGCTGGGGCGTGGTACGACTGGGCGTCAGACCACTGCAGCTGAAAGACTGAAGGAATTCAAAACTAAGCCTCGTTGAGCTGAACTTGCACAACTTGGACTGTATTACTTACTGTAGCTACCCAAGCGGAACTTCTAGTACTGTGGTTTAAAGCGGTTGAATCTTGAGGAGTTCAGGTACGGACTTGCCATGCAGGTTGTGTGGTCAGCCTTCACCATTCTCACGCCCGGTGCTGCGGCCACGCGCCACCTGCCGCTGCTGCTGCTGGTGCGTGCCGTCATGGGCCTGGGGGAGGGAGTGGCGTTCCCGACCATGCAGGTGAGGGGTTGTAGAGTGCAACCGCACGGTCTGCACCATGCACGCATACCCACAATGTAATCTTAAGGGCATTTCAAGTGAAAAACTGTAATCTTAAGGGCATTTCAGAAGCATCTAAGGAGCCTCTGTATGAGCGTTCATTACGTACTGGCTGGGCAGTGGTCGGCATTCAGACTTGTGCCCTCGTGTGTGAGGCATCAACTCTGGCAGTCCAGGGCAGTGCTGCATGCCCCTGCATGTTTCCAAGGGTGTGCACTGTGTGTCCAAAGTTGTGCTATGGCTTGTCCAAGGTTAAGCTGCAGCCGAACATCCAGGGCATGAACTCTGTTTATGCAGGCTGTATGTCCATGGTGATACTCAATAGTGTGTCCAAGGTGATGCCAAAGCCGTCCAAGGTTATGCTCAAGTCGTCCGAGGTTATGCTGAAGCCGTCCAAGGTTATGCTGGAGCCGTCCAAGGTTATGTCCAGGCGTTGCTCTTCCCCGGTACCCTGCCTGCAGGCTATCATCAAGGGCTGGGTGCCGCTGGACAAGCGCTCCCGCTCCCTCTCGCTCATGTACTCCGGGCACCAGATCGGCAGCATCCTGTCGTTGCTTGTCTCACCCTACCTCCTGGCGCACTCTGTGGATGCGCTGTTCTGGATGTGAGCGGGCCACCCTGGCATCACTAGAATCCATTGCTGCCTTAAGGCAGTGCTAACTTCAAGTTGTGTGTCTATTATAAAGATGACGTGGTGTCAGTTATGAGTTCAGCAGAACCTGCCAGTTCCTTGTGGTACGCAAGCATGAGGAAGCTACTTGAGCAGTTCGAGCAAAGTATGCCTGATCGCAGACTGGCTCCGCTTCGGTCACACTTTCCGTTGCACAGATTTGGTCTGCTTGGTTTCGTGTGGCTGGCGTTCTGGCACCCGCTCGTGTCCCCCCAGCCCTCCCTTCACACGCAGCACCACCACGAGTCAGACTCCAGCCTGGCGCAGGCAGACAAGGGGGACAAAGGGGGTTCGGGGCGTGGGCCTAGCGGGCCGGGAGGCACGCCCATGCCGCTTAGGCTGAGGGACCTGCCCTGGAGGGAGTTTGCCACCTCACCGCCCGTGTGGGCGATAGCAATGTGAGTTCCACACACGTGTGCGGGCTTTAGGGCTTGCGAGTGGGTGTACTATCAAACAGTAGCAATGGTAAGCGGCTCAATAGCATTGCACGAGGAATGATATCACTGCAGAGTGCACCTGGGCATGGCGTGTGTAGTGGTGATTGGAATGCGTGTACTGGTGGACAGTAGCAAGTAGGAGCGGCTCACACAGTTGGACAGGCAATGGCAGGCCCACAGGCCCACAATCCGTACACAAGCTAGGAATGCACACCAGTAGCAGTGACAAGGCAAGCAGTAAGGAAGAAAGGGGAAAGGGGACGCCTGTCGTCGTGAGTAAGGAGGCCGGGTGGTTAAGCCCAACCCCCATGCTGCTACAGTCGTAAGACTTTGCACATCCCTACACAAGCACGTGTGCGAGGAAGAGGAATGTAAGAGGGCAAGTGCATGGTGATTGGACGTGCGCTTGCGATAGTCAGATAGCACTTGTCGTACTGTGTGGGTTGGCATGAAGCAGCAGTCTCGTTTCAAGAATGACTGCTGAGTTCAAATGTTTGTCTCTGTCAGCTTACCCGGAGGCCTGCAAGGTAACAGAGTGCTCCTGATCATGTTGATTGATCTTGCGTGTTGCAGGGCGCATGCCAACTTCGGCATCTCATACAACATGTTCATCGCTTGGATGCCCACCTACTACAGCGAGAACTTTGCCCTTGACGTGAAGCAGAGCAGCATGATGAGCGTGAGTACCGCCACCATGGCCTGTGTTGCCTGTCTGGCCTGTGTTTGTGGCCTGTGCGAAAGATGTGCGGCCACGAATCCGACCAGGAATGGACTGCCTGGTATGAAGATGTGAAATTTGGTACAGAAAGAGGTCAAATTGAGCAATCTGTCGTCAGCTCACAGTGAACACGTCCTTCATGCCGGCTGTCCTGCATGTGTGCACACGATTTCGCCTTCCGGCACTGCTTGCCCCTGTTGATGTCGCTGATCAGGCACACGTGATTGCTTTTGATAACCTGATGGACGAGGCACACTTGAATCAATGCGTGTGTCCCCCAGGTGTTGCCCTGGGCTGCCATGGCACTAGGCACCAACGCATCGGGCTGGACTGCGGACTACCTCATAAACCAGAAGGTGACTCGTGTGCTTTGAGCAGTGTGAGCTCAAGTGGATTGTTGAGCTTGTGCTGAGCAGCCAGGTGCAGGCTGCCTTGCCCTCGTGCAGCATGTGCTCTGAGCATTGCCAGCTCGGTTGAGTTGCTGAGCAATCACTGAGTAGCCAGGGCTCAATCCCACTCAGCAAAGGCTGGTGGTGCAGGCCGCATCGCCATGGCTGCCTGTTCATTTCCTACCAGGACTGCTCCCAATGTTGAATGGTTTGGTTGCCCACTGAGGTATATCGCGGGCTGCCTGGATGTGTTGTGTTCGCCTGCAGATCCTGGGTACTACCCAGACACGCAAGCTGCTGCAGCTGGTGGGCGCAGCGGGGCCCGGGCTGTGCCTCGCCTACCTTGCGCTGGTGCCCCAGGTGACACGGGCAGGGCCATATGGGGATGGGCACACGAAGGGAGTGGGGTAGACAGTGGAATGCAAGAGGAGAGATTGGTGTGGCTGGCCCGACAGGTGTACGGCTTTGCTGGATTTGGACAAACACTCTTATGTGTGCGCACAGTAAATCACGCTAGACTGTAGCTGACAGTTGTGTCGTTTACTGTTGACTGCCTGCAGAGCGGGTTTCTCTTCGAAGCAGTGGTGATGCTGACCCTGGCCATGGGCCTGCTCGGGGCGCAGGTGGGTGGATGGGAACGAAGAGGTTGCCAGCAAGACAAGGCTGGTAAGGACAGTTCACGACACACTCTGGGAGGCACCGAGTTTCTCGCACCTTGACGACCTGCTGCGCGTCATCCAATACGCAGGTGTGTTTGCCATTCGCACTGGTCAACACAAGCCAACATGTGACTGCTGAGTACCCCACTCGCATGCGCAGGCTGGAGGCTTTGCGAGCAATCATCAGGACATTGCCAGCCGATACGCGCCCATCCTTTATGGATTGACGAACGCGGGCGCCAGCATTGCCGGTTCTGTAGGCGTGTACGCCGTGGGCGCTATATTAGACTCTACGCGTTCATGGGCCCTCGTCCTACTGATGTGTGCCGTCTGTAACTTTGCTTGCGCGACCATTTATCTTGCATTTGCCACGAGTGAGCCCTTATTTGACTGATTGGCCCTCGCTATTGATGCTCTTGATCAGATTTGGACTGCTTTCATGGCCTGACTGTTTGCCCTGTCGCTTTCAGAACCGACCTTGATCTGTGTCTCTTACGTAGTATTCGTGTTCGCTGCTGCCAAAGCACCGCAGCACCTGAAGCGAAGCCACACCACAGAACTTGTTTGAACAGCCTGTGTACATATGAATAGGCTTGGGTGCTCCCGCGCAGTCTCTCCCCCATTGCTGTTGTAAGATGTGGAACATTGATGCAGTCAGAACTACTGGTACAATTGTATACCAGGTTGGTGTACAATTGTACACAGAAGCGGCCACAGGACAGGAAAGGGACGTGGATAGCCCTGACCTCGCCTGAGCATAAAGGGGGTGCAGTTCCCCTTGCAGTTGAATACCCTATAAGCTGATCGGATACTGAGACGATCGGAACTAGGGCATGTCACTGTAATTAAGTACTTGGACAACATGGTCCAACAATTACATGGACAGTCTGGATACCAATGCGCCAATGCAAATTTGGGGACAGCTAGGCCAGTGCAGCTGAACATGTTGCGGGCTGTACTTATGAACACATTACTACAGGGCAAAGACTGCCTTCAGTTGACATCAAGCGTAGCCTGCAGTAGCCTGCTTTGATGGGTGTCGATTCCATGGCATAGGGCAGACTTTTCCCTGGCACCGAAAACGCCAGATGTTCCGTAAGGCGCCATCAGTCAACAACTAGCAAGTACTGTGTTGATGTTCACAAATCTAGCATGAAGACTGAAAAGAGTAGACGCGGAAAAACAAAGTTTGCCAGTTCTGGGACAATTCATGTGAGTGCCACTGGGACCTGTGTTGTAAGTGTCCATTGTGGGGAGCAAGTGTCAACCTGGGGTCGCAATTTGCTGTGCGTGGTTCTCACAGGGACTATGGCCACACTGTGTGTGTGTCTGTGTGTGTGTGTGTGTGTGTGTGTGTCAAACATGGGTGTATTCGTATGCGCGTCAATCGCACCTGGGATGGACAATGTGTGTTGTGGTACACGGTACCACAGGACAAATTATGGGACAGCGAACTACAGCGAGACAGGACCTACAGGGTTAAAAGACAAACCGGTGTGTGAACCATCCTGACCGGCCAGTACCTCAGAAGTCGGTGATGCCTGGTTCTTTTGATTTGCATGAATATTTTCCATGAATCCATCCGTATAAACCTGGAATTGGAGGGGTTACCCCAGCCTCTCTTGCGCAAGATGATATGCCAAGCCTGCCCACCATCCATGTCGCGACTGTTAGTGTAACATACACCTAGTGTAACAGGCAAAGTCACCTCATATGAATAGAGATCTGGGAATAGTGGTAGATATCGTCTGCGCGGCGAAGACCAATTAAAGCGGAGCGCACAAACCTGTGCTGTAGACTGGAGTCGGCACGGTGTCGTCCGAAGCAGAAAGGGCGCAACGGCAGAAGGCTGAGGCTTTGAGAAGGGATACAAGAGAGTTGTATTTTTACAAAGTAGCGGTCTCACGGAGCTAGACTGAACGAAGCCAGTACCAAACTGGCGAGTTCACTGCAAAGCAAGGCTAATTGAGCCGCATGAGGCGGGAAAGTGCAATAACCGCCTAGGGTTTGAGTCAATTCTTCTGAAGGCTATTCTGTTTTGGATCGTCAATGTCTCCTGTTGGCACATGCTTTGTGCAGGGCACACTCGTGCCGCGCTCAGCAGAGGAGCGCAATTCTTGGAGGGCCACTGGCTGCCTGTGGTACACGGAGGCTACTTCGCAAGAGTCAACCCCCCAAAGGGGGGTGCGTTGCTTACCCTGCCACAGCAGTTCGGGGAGCGTACTGGACTCACATGTCACCACCGCACCGATGAGCGAATGACGACACTTGTGCCAACAAGCGAGATATGTCACATATGATTTTGGTTCCAGTATCTGGCATAACGTTGTTTGTCCCAGAAGTGGCACACAACGTCTTGTGTGAAAGACAACAAAAAATGGCGCAAGGGCAGAGTAGGTAGAAGAATGAATATTTTCCATGAACCAATCCGTATAAAGAGAGCCTTGCGCAAGAGAGGCTGGGGTAACCCCTCCAATTCCAGGTTTATACGGATTGATTGATGAACATGCGTGTCCTTGAGTCGTCCCGTCAAAAATGACACACAAGAACTGTCCCTGAAGTGGCAAACATCGTTAGTTGCCACAAGTACACCATGTAACTGTTGAGGTTGCTGGCTCACTGATGCTTTGTGCACCCAAACCTAGGTCAGGCTAAGCTCAAGTAGCCACAGCTGGGGCTCTGCACTGTTGTGCTGCCATGCACCAGCTGCTGCTGCTGGTGTGCGCGCCGTGCCGTCCACTCCCTGTCCATAGCTAGCGCCAAAGTGCTGTTGGGCGCCACAGTGCGGTGTACCGCTGCCATGGTGCTGTCCACATGGTCCACATGGTCCACGTGATGCCCATGTGATGACGCCATGCCACCTGATGCCACTCCCACTACGTTGTCAACCCCAGTTTGACACAACTCGGTTTTACCACACAAGCCCATCCCACCAGCAGCGTGCATTGTCGGGCCCTGTGCAGGTGGTGGTGGTGGCAACTGGCTCAGCCCAACCACCATGTCAGTTGAAGCAGTGCCTTTCCCTGCAGTGTTCGACCACAAGCAATCAGTAGCGACGTCAGAAGGCAAGGGCTCATCAGCTACAGTTGATGTCGCATTCGGTCCAGTCTCACTGCCTGACCAGGTGTTCAGAGCCTGAGGCGTGTCACTGGCGGTGTCCTGGGCAGTTGGTGAGGCGTAGCGGGGGTGGCGAGCGGGTGTGAGGTGTGCGGGTGAGGCCCTGGCTGCAGGGCTGGTGGAGGGTGCCAGGCGGGCCGCCAGCATGCGCTCGACGTGAGACCACAGCTGCATGCGCTCCTGGGGGGTCAGCACCTGCATGCAGACATGCACAGCAGGAATCCCTTCCATCTGTAGGTCACCACCCTTCTTTGTACGATGGTTCAATTCTTTCTCCACGTGACATGCCCTTTACTTTTTTACACGCATTTGCACCAGCAGTTCTCAACTCAAGCAATCAGTCCGCACACGCTGCCCTTCCGGTGCATGTAGTACAGAGCCTGTAGTCCCAAAGGCCCATGCCTAGTTGCCAGTCGCTCCCAGGAGACCCCTGCTGTTATTGAGTCGCTGTCCACTGCCAGGTCTCTCCTTGTCCACACCACTGCCTTGTTTGCCTAGCGGCTCACTACCTTGCCGGATGCTCCTCATACACACTACCTTATTAGCAATTCCGGCCCAGCCGACCCCACACTGACCTGTCTAGCCTGCACCAGTCGCTGCAAGTGTGTGAGCTCCATCTGTTCAGTTGTGCTGACTGTGCCGTCCAGCACTGCATCCAGTCCGTTGCCCTGCTGGAGCAGCAGCGATACGGCAGCAACAGACTCGCCAGCCTGAACCTGCACCACAGAACACAGTGCACACGCAGTGACGGCCTGGCGCCACTCTTTACCACCCCTACATTGCTTGCATCGCACACTCCTTTCCATGTCGTTGCGACTGTGACTTCAACATGTCATTATACATCTTAACGAGCAAGTACTGTTATTATATTGCCACGGGCGTAGCACGGGCTACTGCACTAGTCATGTGAATCATGGCAAGCGTGGATGGCATGCAGCAACACATAACAATGTCTCCTTGCCTGGCCACACCGATCCCGTTGTATAGCGTGAACAAGCGCTACCACGGCACCCACCCTCACCCCCACCTCTCTTTGCTCCTGCACGCGTCGCCAGTGTGCGCGCACCACTTCCTGTGCCGGCAGGCCGCCTGCCTGCCTTGACACCTCTTCAAGCCATGCAGCTGACGCCACGTCACTGCCTGGCCCCGCACCACCCATCACCCCAGCTCTTACACCTTGCGGTGGGGTGATGTTCAGGCGCAGTGGGGCTTGGGATGCAAGTGCACCATGCCGGATGCCCGCCGGAGTGCCCACCTCGGAGGCCGATGCGGCCTGGAACTGTTGTTGCTGTGGCCTGAGGCCAGCTCGAATCTGCCTGTATTCTGTTTGCAATTGACGTTGGTACCCTCCGGGGGTGGATGGGATTGTGCCCGAGGTGGGCGGCAGGCTGTGCTGGTGGTAGCGGGGATGCCAAGGGTTGTGCAGTTGGCGGGCGGTTTCTGACAGAGCGGGTGGAGAGGGCATGGCGCCTGAAGGAGCGTAGATAGAGGAGAAGGGAGAGGTGGGATGCTGCTGGCTGCATGGGCTGCCCATCTGCGTCTGCCAGTCGTAGGAATCACACACGGACACAGCCCGGGTGTTGCTCAGACTGGGCACATGGCTGTGCACGTGGCTTGAAGGCGGCCGGATGTTGTAGGCCACTGTTGCTGCTGCTGCTACTGATGGGCGCGGCTGCCAGCCGGCTCCAGCTGCGGTAGCGGCAGCATGCTGTTGAAGCGTCCAGCCAGCTGGTGTGGCTGCCAGCCTGTGCACTTGATGGTGTCCGTTTGGCTGCTGGCCCGTGCCAAGATTTGAGATGGCTCCACGTGTTCCGGTGCGAGCCGGCGTAGCAAGCGACATTACGATTCGTCGAGCGGTATGGGATGGTTGTATGTTCACAGCCCCGGCTGAAACCTTGGACACGCCTGTTGCAGCCTTGGACCTCACCACACCACCTTGGACAACGTTGGACTGCTCTGCCCCCAACACTGCCCTGGACACTGCTATGTCACTGGCTACTGATGACAACGAACCCAGAGTGCTAAAATCGCCACCTTCAGTAGGCAGAATGCCATCTGCCATGCCTATAAAGTCCTGGTCTGCCTGTGCCTGAGTTTGGCTGTCCTGAGTGCCTCTCAACTGCAGCAACTGCTCCCAATGGTACGCTTCTTGTGCAGCTGGTTTGATATGTTGTGTCTCAAGGCTGGGCTCGGCGACCTGCAAGCCTTTGCTGAGTGTACAGTGGGCAGCCCAAGGCTGCAGCACACCTTCCAGAAGCTGAAACGCTCGTTCCAACTCAGCAGCTCTCCGACCAGACCCATTGTGCGCCAAGACAGTGGGTTGAGCACCTGACAAACTCGCCTTGGGGTCTGCGTCACTGGCACCTGAGCCCTCCGCCAATTGGCTATGCTCAGCAGCAGTAATGGCAGGTGGTTGGTGGGTATCATTGGCTGATTGCAAATGTGCGAGTTGCTGCTGTGTCGCACTACTGGCACGAAGCATTTGTCGTGACACTGGTTGTGGCGCTGTTTCTGGCATTGGGTACGCTTCTGGTGTGAGAGTGTCTGAGTAAGGTGCAGGATGGGTGGCAGACAATGACTGAAGCTCTGATTGAGACATTGACTGCTCATGTGTGGCGGCGCCATCGGCATGATGCTCTGAGTCTGACATTGATTGTAATATTTGGGGAATGGTTTCCACGGGGTAGGTTCCAGGGTGCGAGGATGTGTCAGAGCCCCAACAAGGAGCAGCCTGTGCCTCCACACACGTCTCTAATTGGGTGGTTGAAAAGTCATGCGTGACAGCTGTGGGACGTGCCCAAGTCTCGGGCCCTGAGTGAACCCCTGCAGGGCTGTCCAGGAATGCCAAGGGGGTCGCAACGGCCTGAGCACCTGACTGACTCCCTGTGTGGGATTGTGAATGGTCCATAGCCTGGATATCCCCATGTGGCAGCCAACTGCCTTGCTGAAAGGTGCTTGATGCACCACTGTGAACATCTCCTGATGGCCCAACGCTGGCTACACTGCCTGCCGTGCTTCTGCCTGCTGTGCTGCTGCGTATGCTGGTGGGAATACTGCTGGTTGATAGCGGCGGCGCCTGGAGTGTGTGCAGAATACGCTCGTACCCACCGCTGCTAGTAGTAGATGTGTTGCTGACTGTGCTACTGGCAGAGTGTGGGCGCCTGAGCGTGTGAAAGTCTTGCGGCGCGTCATTGCTGCTGCTGGTTGTGTAGCTTGTCGATCTGCCAACTGTGCTGGTGGCAGTGCTGGTTGACTGAAACAGTGGAAGCATGTGCAGGCCAGAGTCTTGGGCGTCCTGTGCGGGGATGAACACGGTTTCACTGGCTGTTGCTTGCATGTCGCCCTGCACCGGTTGGAACACCTCATAGGCTGGCCATGGCAAGGTTGCATAATCATTGGCATGAGATGTGTCAAGCAATACTTTGCCCTTCAAAACTGGATTGCCTGCTGTTGGTGCATGGGCAGGTTGGAGCATAGCCAGGTCCTGTGCATGGGGCTGGTGGCATGGCTGAGATGCCACAGGGGTTTGCATGATGGGCTCATGGGGAACGTCCTGGGATGGCAGTTGAACGGCATGTAGGTAGAGCTGATCTGGCATGTCTAGGTCAGGCTGTGGTGTGCCAGAGGCCTGCTTGCTGGCCGCATGCTGCACGTCCAGAAACGGCTGGAAATTGCCAAAAACCGGCATGCCTTCCCCATGCGATGTGTCTTGTGACTGGTGCATGATTGGTTTGCCATGCGCATGGGATATGACATGGTCTGGCAGTGCCCCTTCAGGGCTCTGTGTGCCAGGTAGGTGTGGGGCGTCCTGTGACAAGAGCGGGCACACTAGCAGGGCACTGCTGCTGCTGCTGCTACTGAGCAAAACATCCACACGAGAGGCTGTGGCATGCCCAGGGGCCCGCAGCACATGGCCATCCACCTCCGATGGTTGCCTGGACTGGCTGGGCCAAGATGCATGCTGCACAAGCTGCTGGTGCGCTTGCGGTGCAGTGTTGTGGGCCTGTGGTGGTAAGCCTGCCTGCAGCACTGCAATGCCGCCTTGTTGACTGGTGAGCATGGCAGGCGCCACTGCGGGCAACGCAGTGGGTTCTGTTGGGTTGTAAGAGTGTCTGTTGAGTGCCATGGCGAGAGCCTCGGTGTGGTCGTTGATGAGCGTGTGTGGGATAGCAGGTTCCAACCGTTGTGTGATTAGTTGCTGAAGCTCAGCAAAGGCTGTGCCCAGCTGCTGCAGCAGCCGTGCCCTGCCTAGTGCCGCTGCAGCCTCTTCGCCTGACTCCCCTGCAGCTGAAATCGATTCATGCGATGGCACTAGGTGGAATGCAGCTGCTTCTGAAGCAGCGGCTTTTGGCAGTTCAGATCTGTGCAGGCCTGGGGATGGAGGCAATTCAGGGAAGGGAGCCGCTCCTGCCCCTCGAGTGCTTGCCTGTGTGACAGGCCAGCCTGACAAGGCAGTGCCCGCCCTACCCTGGCGCACGGACACCTGCTGTGGTGCAGCTATCTCCGCTGCCCATGCTGCACCCATGGCAGCAAACTCAGATGGCTCCATGCTGGCTGCACGCTGTTGCAGAGGAAATGCCGGTGCAAAGGCTGCTTGTGGCCCATCAAACTCCTGTGTCCAGCTACCAGCGGGCGCCAGTTGAGCTGGCTGGTCAGCCGAAGCTGCTGCTGTTGTGCTGGTGCCACCGGCTGCCCGCTCTGGCTCCAGTACCCGTGCTTTCTCTGCATCTGGCTGCACTGCTGCATTAATTGTCTCAGATGCCACCCCTGAAACGTCCCCAGCAACCGCATAGAGATCCAGCCCTCCTGAGCTGCTGCAGCCGGTGCTGTTGCTGCCCAGTTGGCCAGCTGCAGCATCATCCAGCTGCCCTTGCAAGCTCCGGTGAGACCCTGTGCAACAAGTGTGGAACAAACGTGGGGTTTGCCAGGTGCGCCCAGCCGCACTGCCAGAAACCACTGCCCCCTGCGCTGGCAGCCTGCCATCAGCCCCCGTGCAACCATTCTCCAGTTGTAAGCCTGCAAGTGGCCCCATTAGCCGCTCATCTTCTGCACTGCCAGCCAGCACTTGAAGCACGCTCAGACTCCTGCTAATCTCAGCAGTACCTTGTGCATCAAGACAGGCCAAATCGTGTGGCTTGTCTCCACAGGCTGCTGCTGGCACAATGTTGCTCGAACCCTGCATCTTGCCGTTGACACAGTCCGCCAACACACCTGTGACTCCAGTAGTGTTGGTGGCGGGGTTGATGTCTTGCATCAGTTCCAACTGCAGCAGCTCAATGGGGCTGGGCGGGGCCGTGCGGGAACCGCCCGATCTGCCTGATGCTGCGGAACTGCGGGGCCGGCGCACGGGAGTGAACGGCACTATGCCGTCCCCATCTGCCCCGCCACCGCCACTGTGCACCACGCCCCCACCCGCGCCCCCGCTCCCGTCCGCCCAGTCCCCCCTCCCGTCTGCCCCGCCCCCGCTCCCGTTCACTCCACTGCTTGCACGTGACAAGCAGCCCAGGCTGTCACGTGAGGGAAGCCCTGACCCACTCCTGCCACTCGGTTGAGCGTGTGTGTCCGCTTCATTCCAGCTGTGGGCCGACCGCCCACGCAAATCGTCACGTGGTGGGAGGCTAGTGGGGCGGCTGAGATGGGCAGGGCTGCCTGCTCCTGTGCTGTGGCCTGGCAAATCATTGGCAGCAGCTGGTGGCACGCTTGTTGCTGTTTGTGAGGACCATCCGCTGCTGTCAGGGTCTGGTTCAGGTGCAGGTCCATGGGTGGCCATGCGGTTGACCATACCCTGCTGCATGAGCATGGGCACCCCCTCCATGTCTTCGTTCCTCAAGTACGTGGGTGTGGCTTTGTCTGCACAGGCAGGGCCGGGCCCTTGCTCAGAGGTGGCGGCTGTTTGGATGGTGACAACAGCGTTGGCATGCCCGGGGGCACCCCATGTGAGGCCATGACCGCTGTCAGGTGTCGGTGAGACCGTGACAGGGTCTGGGTTGCCAGTGGTCCTGCGACTGTCCGGTGGTGGCCATTGCAGGTCATCTGGCATGAGAGTGGCAGAGCTTGTAATGCTGCATGAGCCGTCCAGCATGGCCTGGACTTGCTCTAATGTGCTGTGGTGCAAGCATGCACTGGCTGTGTGGTCGCGAATGGCTTGGGGTGGTGGGTGGTGTGGACTGCCAGAAGTGTGGCTTGGCCGCATGGCAGCAGGCTGGCTGGCTGCCGTCTGGGTCATGACTTGCTAGTGCTGCAGGCTCTTAACGACTGAGACATGTTAACGACTGAGACATGCACAGCCCCGGCCACCTCAGCAGATGTTGAACACCTGCAACACATGTATATGGTTCAGCCCACTGACAAGGCGTTGCCACGTTGACATGTCAGGTACCATGCATTGTCGCACCCCCATAATGCGCATGGGTCAAACGTCGCCGTCCAGATTTCGGACCGAGCAACAAGGACAATTGAGCGACGCTTTCTCACCAGTTGCTTAGCAATGGCTGTGTATAGCCAACAGTCCACCTGCTCCGACAGCCTTGCAAGACGAAAAAGGCGGGCGGCAAAGTTTCTTGCGCTTGGCTCCCGCCTGCAAGGCAGGTCAATGAACGAGTCAAGGCGCAGCGCTTCCTTAGGAATGCTTGTGAGTTCGTTTTTGTGACGTGCCACTCACTTCAAGACTACCCCAGCATCAGACGCAGCTTCGATTCCTAAAGCTTGGCCCAGAATTTGTAGCGTACACGATGTACAGCAATCGATGCATCTTGCGTTTCTCACGTTACAAATGGAACGCGACGTATTTGAATCGCAAGGTTGCGGCTGCAACCGTTGGGGCGTGCAAATATCCATAAGTGAATCAAAATGCTGCATCACAGAGCCTTAGTGGTGGTAGCGCTGGTCACTGCTACAGCATGCATCAGGTAAGGGCACTACTCGGGCTGATCCTGCAAGTACCGTACACTGCTCTTCGTTCTGTGCTGCAACTTGCGAACACCAGTAGCTAATTCCATCAGCATGACACTGGGTATGCCATGCACTGGGTATGCCATGCCCAGTGTTTCTACGATCATCACAACTACTCCTTGACCATTCTTTTGCTAATCTCCACGTGTCTGCTGGTGCAGTTACTATTACGTCTGGCGCAGCTCCGCGGTGCCAGTATCAGGGCAATCCAAAGCCATACACAAACCGGCATCCGCCTCAACACAGACGTCTCCACTTGTTGCAGCTCAGGTGAGCTACAGCATACCGGATATCAAAGGCAATGCAAGAGCTAGCGGCAGTCTGCGACAAGTCAGCATGCTGGCAGGGCAGGGCCACCCGTCATCAGGCATCAGCACCTAGCCTTTGCATCACATGCTCGGGGCAAGCAGGGCCAATCATCAGGCGTGCCCAATCATCAGGATTTCAGCTGACCAATCGGCTGCTGTGGCTGCCATCTTGTTTCCCATGCACGTTTGCAGGCAGAGAAGCTGCGTGGTGCGTACTCCAGGATGGCTTCTGACTTCGCTGCCCAGGGTTTGGACGTGGCCTCCATAGCAGCCCAGCAGTCCTGGTTTCACGGCATGAAACCGGGTAAGCGCCAGGCCCTGCTGAGTAGACACCATCACGATGTGTTGTTAGACACTCAGTTCAACAGGCTGCATTCAGCATGCCTGCAATGTTTTGTTGTGCGATCGTGCCTCCACATGCCTATCACGTTCGTACATGACAGGGTGTCTTTGCCTCAGGTTTGCCACTGATGCCTGGACTGGGTCAGCTGTTGATGTTAAAACTTGGGCATGGACGGCGCTACAGGTGTTGTGCTCCTGATTCCTGGAAACTATTGTCATTTTCAGTGACACACCCCAGTGCTTTGTGAGTTGACTGTGTTTTCTTTCCAGGTGAGATGACCTGGCCCAAACGCTATGACCAGATGGACCCGCCCTTTCCCGCTGACAGTGTGCGCATCCTGGTGATTCCCTTAGAGGACTGTCCGGCCATTGCCAGCCAGGCGCTGGCGGCCACGGCCAAGGTGGCGGCACTGCTGCCCGAGGGAACCAAGGTGGGCAGGGGACATGGTGGGGATGCGTGTGCAAGATTGCAGCTCTCCATCGCGGGCTTGCGGAGTGACACTGCAGAGTGTTGTCTCATGTGGTGGAGTCGACGGATAGGTGGGTGTGGGGCATAGATGCATGCAAGGCACCTCATGTGCTAGCGGGCAAGGGATGCATGCTCTGGATTGCTGGGTGCATCGCATCCACAGCTACAAGAGGTATGGCGTGAAGTGCATCCGCCCAACCACGCAAAGTGGAGGGAGGTGCGCTCGGTCACTTCCATGCAAAGGGAGTCTGCCGGCAATCTCCAAGTTTCTACATCACCTCCCCTGTACGCGCTGAAGGATGGCCGCTTGCAGTGCTGGTGTCCAGTGCGCACACTCCATCCTACGCGCACACAAGCCAGTACCGCTTGTTTTAAAGTGTACGCCAGCTAGAACAGTTCAACATGCACCAGTGTGTCTTTGTCCACACTGATGGTTGGCCGCTTGCACACTTGCACCATCCTACGTGTACAGCAGCCAGCATAGCCTGCTGTGCCTTTGACCGCCTGCCGCCAGGTGTTTGCCAACTCTCGCACCCAGTACCACGTGACAGTGTTCCACTCCTCGCACCCCGTTGACACGCGGCCGGACCCCTTCTCGCCCTCAGGCGGCCTCGGCACGCCCCCGGGCGCCCCGCATGAACGGGCGGCTGTGACCCAGAGTATGCTGGACAGGGAATCACAAGCCATTAGCCAGGTGCACACGGGACCGGGGTTCGTGGGTACACAGGGCAGGCTGTTCAAGACTAACACCAAGTGAGCAGACGCAACGCTTGATGGCACCATCCAGTCCAGTGTGCTGCACTTCAGTCGTCGTGACTGTTGCAATCAGGAGCATGCCATTACGCGCACGTCTTAGCCAGGCCACCATTGCAAGATGAAGTTGGACCAACGCGTAGTTGTAAGCAACATTCGATGCTTAAAAGCCACATGACTTCTGCCGTGTATGCCGTCGCGCTTTCCCTATCTGCGTGTATCAGGTGGTGGGTGGCGTGCGCCCCCCTGAGCTGGAGGCCGATTTCCTGGTCATGACGCGCTCCGGCACCCTCCTGCTCACCTGGGTGGACCGCACAGGCAGGCTGGCGGAACTGTGAGTCACGTCACTGATCAGGCAACTGACACGGCGATGCGGGATGGGTGCAGCCCAAGCAAGCGTATGCGTCCTGCAAGTTGGGGACGTCCCTGAAGAGCAGTGCTTGCAGCTGGGAACAATGCCCGAATTGGGGATGGAAAAGTTTACACCGGGCGACGCTTGCACGGCTGTCATCTGACCACCGCTCACACAACAGATGGAGGAGGGGCGAATCTCAAACAGGGGTATGCGTTTTGCAATGTGGGGCATGCCCTGTTGGACATTGTGCTTGCAATTGGGGTTGATGCCTACACAGATGAGTGATTGAGTGAAGTCACATGGGCTGGCGTATGTTGACCTCCTCTGGCCTGTGCAAAGCGAACCTATTGACAGTTGCATAGAAGGTTGGATGGCCCACTCAGAGAGCTGCACAGTGGATGAGATGCTAGCAGGGGCATGCCCTGGCAGTGGAACAGATGCCCCCAGCCTGCGTGTGTGTGTTGACATGCTTGTGCAGGCGTAAAAACTTGATGACCGCCTTTCCAGGTGCCACCAGCAAGCAGGTAGGGTGCACTATGCAGCACCTGGGGTACACACGCTGGGTGCCTGGATGCGCTTTTCCTGCTTTTGTAACACACATGCTCAGCGTTAGCAAGCACATGCTGTACTGCCCTTCCTGTCTCCCCCTTCCCGCCCTGCAGTCGAGCATCATCCACACGTCACTCCTGCGTGTCGTGTCCCCCGAAGCTCTCCCCCCTGAGACAACAGCCACAATCGCACACATGTGCACACAGCTCACAGATACCCTCAAAGGCAAGTGCAGGTCTGGTGTGTAGGACTCTGGGTGTACCATGTGCAGGGGGCAGCATGCCCAAGCCTGCAATTCAATTTCACGCTGTATGGTGTATCCTCGCTTGGTGCAACTTGTACGTGTGGTTGATGGTGTGGCTGGCTGGCTGGCAGGCGGAGACACTGTAGCCCTACCGTTTACACGGCTGATGCCTAACTGACCTTTTGCCAGTGTCCATGTGGGTCCAATACCACTTACAGCAGTATCTTGCTTGCCAGCCCTGTTACTAAGGATGCTGCTAGGCTTTGCATGGGGACGACTACTATGACATGTGGTCGCAATACATGGACGTCAGATTTCGCCTTCGCCTGGTGTTGTCTGCAGGGCGAACGTTCACTCCCAGCAGCCTGTGGTGGGTCAGGGAGTCGGAGTTCTCCACCGTGGTGGGACCAAGGATAATTGTCAAACCCGCACAATGACAGCATTGCCACAGGACTGTGGCACATTTTTTCCTTCTGCAGAGAATTGGGCCTGTTCTATGAGACAATGTATAGATCACACCTGAATGACTAATAATTTGCCTGTTATCATCTGATGCTTGCACCAAATACATTGGTGTGCAAGCAGCAACCGGCCGACCTGACCACTTCGTTTGTAAGCTCGCCTTTAATTGTTCAAGGCACGTGCAACAGCCAGAGTAATGTCAGGAGAGCATTCCAAGCTGGCCTGTGGCGTTTGATCGCACAGTCTGACAAACTGCACACCGTCAAAAGTTTGGCACCCTAAAGTGTTTCTCACGTGTGGCAAGGCCTAGGGGCAACCTTCAGTCTAGTGATTGCTGGGCTCTGCACAAGACTTGCATCATGGAGCAGTCCGTTTAGCCAGAGCGCCGCAGAGATCGATCGACATGGATAGCGTAATGGAGCGACGTAATGGAACTTTGTCGGATAAAAGGACAGTCACGATACTTAGGAAAAAATTATACTTGGTGTGGCCTGGCCTTAGGACCTGTGACGCCAACCCTGAGAGTGTTCTGCGTGTGCAACCGCATGACCGCCTCCAAGTTCTTTGGTTCTTTGGAAAGTCAGGAGTGATGCACTGATGCAATGGATATATTTCCATGTTTGAGTCTGAGTTCAGGTGCTGCAGAGCTTGTAAGGATTGCCGGGTTGGAAAGCATCATAATGCCGAAGGAATTGATGTCAAGCTGTAAGAATTTCATCAGGTCACTGGAGTTAGAGTACGTAAGAATCAATGGTTACACTTCAATGGTGGCGGAACACACAAGGAGTCACACACCAACTGCCCCAGAACTGAGAGTCACACAAGAATTGTCCCAGAACTGGCAAACATCTTTTTTCCCTTGATCCTTGATTCTGTTTACAGTACGCTCCGAGCAACAGTCATGCACTCTCAGTCACAGCACAGCAAACAGGAGGGGAGGCGGTAACTGTCGCCTAACACAACTGCTCGCTGAGTTTGCCCCAACTGTGTTGGTCAGCAACCGTATTAACAACCAACGCAGACCTGTAGTAGTAAAAACACACTATCAATCGCATGTGCAAGGTTGCAATAAGTGAAGGCCCCAGCATAGGATGGCCCAAAGGCATTATGAAAGTGCACTGTCCAACCAGGTCACGTGGCATGGAAAATGGCTTAGCAGTGATGCGTGCCTTACACGGCCTATATTCATTTGTTGAAGACCTCTTGCCATTCCAGGTTCAACCATTTCAATCAGGCAATGCTGCAGCAACGTTGGGGTACGAGGCATGGGCGCAACATTTGTTGGTTCCTGACCCTTTCCACCAGTATGACCTCCTGCACTGGTCGTCAATCCGATCGCCACAATCCGATGCGCCCATTCAGGTGCAGGTTACATGTGCGGTGCCTGCCCTGGCTGGTGCATGGCACACAGTTTCTGCCCTGGCTGCAGGATAACCTGTCTGCTTCAAACCGCTTGGACGCATTGGAACCGGGTGCTGCAGCTGGCTCGCCTGCTGCAGGGACAACAGTATGCTTTCAATCTCTCGGCTGCCTGAAGGGTCCTGTTGCCGGTATTGACGCATTAGAAGTCCCTGATCATTGCCCGAGCCAGGCTCAGACGGCCGGTGCAGGTTCTGTTGGCTGCATCAACTCATCAGTAGCACTCCCAGGCGCAGGCTGGGCGCCTGCACACGGATGATGATCACCTTCATCCGCCCCCTCCTGTGGGGTTCAATTAGCTTGGGATGCCTCCGGCACATGGTTTGCCATCCGACATGCCCTGACCCTCTGGACACAAGTCCAGCTGCATGCCTTCCAGTGGCTGTGGCGGCACCAGCAAAGTTTGCTGTGCCACTGAACCATGCACAGCTACTGGCGCCACGCTAGGCAACGCTTGTGAATCAGGCTTGTCCACATGAACTGGGTCTCCACCACATGGACGTTCTAGCCCTAGCAACTGCATTTTATTTTGCTCGGGAGGTTGTACCACGTGAACTTGTGGCCGCGTTTGTCCTGGCAGCTCTTCGGCTAATGCCGGCTGCAATGTGCTGGGTTGCGGGATGCCATCAGCCGTCGCATCAGGCTCACTTGTGCATGGCTGGTGGAAGCCGGCAGCAACGAGAGGTGCCGCCGGCGGTGATGGCTGTGACTCAGCGACGGGCAAGGGGCAGTGCTGCACCTCGCTGAGGGGTAGCAGAGATGAATCGGAGGTGGTGCGCAGGGGCGGGTGCTGCGCGTCGTCCTCTGGGCCGCTGCCCGCTGAACCGTCTGCCTCGCTCCCGCCCGTCAGCCCGCTGCCCAGGGGCTCCTCGTCTGTGTCAGCAAAAGCCTCATAGTCGTAGTAAGCCTTGGCCTGCGGGATTTGATCCAGGATTCATCACAGATAAGTAACAAGGGTGAAGGGGCCATCACACATGTACGATGATGCATGGTGGATGCATGTGATGGGTGTGGAGGTTGTACAGGTGCACACATCAGCAGACTCTCCAGGGGGAATTAAAAGCAGTGGCCAGCTCAACGTGGTAAAATGTCCGGGCATATTGCCAGAGTAACCAACAGCAGGGCACATGTAGCTGTGTGATGCTGGTGGCGGTGGTAGACAAACCCAACTATGGATTAATCAGAAGCCAGACTTGTACATCATGCAAAACATTAGCAGCTCGACAAGGTGGCCAGTAGCATGAGCTCAGCAGAGACCAGCAGTCCATGCACTAAACCCACCAGTGGCCGGGGCTGCACCGCGTCAAAGCTCTTCATCTCCGGGTGGTGCCATGTGGGCCCTGTAAGCACTGCCACGGCCCCCTGGTTGCGGTACCTTGCCTCGCCCTCGGCCATAAACATGGGCTGCGGGGAAGCAAGGGGAGCACAGCAGGGGCAGCAGCAACACAGGTAAGGCGTCTCTGCCCCCTGTTATGGAAACAAGATGTGCACTCTGTGAACATGAACACACTCCACAACTCAAAACACACATGCAGGCAGGGACAAGCACTGGGGGCAATGCAGGCAGGCACAAGCGGCATGCACAGCAACATACCTTTCTCGCACCCTACACCACAAACGAATAGTGCAGTGTGTGGGGGCCCACCCCACTACGCACAACAACGTTCCACACCCCACAGCACACAAGCAGGCAGGCGAGGCGGCCTGTGCCGCATCACGCATCCGGGGCTTGTACACGCGGCAGGCGGGTCAAGCATTCCGTACTGAGTACAGAAGGCTGACGGGTCAAGCGTAACACAGCAACAGGGGAGGGTGCACATGCGCTGCAACACTCACATAGTCCGGTGCGCTGAAGATGGTGTAGAGCTTGCCAGCTGCGGCACAGGACAGCAAAGCAGGAATCAGACGTGTCAAGGTGGAGAAGGTGCCAATCAAGGCGAGACAGGTGTATGCGGGCAGGTGACCTCCATGGATGATGGAAACCGCAAGTGGCACTTGTTCCGTGCCCCTTGCCTGCGGCCTAAGGCGGCCAGACGATAAATACAAGCTGCTAGACGGCCTTGCCCGTGAGTCACCACCCTGTGCATCACAACCGCCGTGCACTGTACATTTACTAGTACGGTAGCCCACGTGCTGTTCTGCGGATGAGTTATACGTGAGCCGCACCCGCACACACCCAAGCAGGGGCTTAAGACTTGATAATAAGGTTGTTGCACATTGACACAGGCTGATGCACTCAAACAAGAGCGCTTGAGACAGCATCCCTTTCAGTGCCGCACACCTGGTGTGTCGTGGTCCAGGGACCAGCCCGTCAGCACCTGCGGCAGGTCGCCCCGCCTGTCGCGGGCATCCGGCCCCTCATGGGACCGCAGGATAAGGGACAGGCCGTTGGCCTCAAGAAACGCCTGTGCACATGACACAGCACGTGCTGTGCATGTGCGGTCCTTGGATAGGCATGGATTGCAATTGTGACAGATGAGTGTACAAGATTACAATCTTCGATAGAAACACACGCACTTGTTATGGCATTAATTGCTGGTCACAGCCTTGCTCCCTGGCCTTGGCCTCCAACCCCTCCCTTGACTCTAGCTCAGCCTGTAGCCCTGCCATTGCGTGCTCTGTATGACAACCAATGTTGGTCTTGTGCGATTGGCTCCCTCCCTTCTAGGCCCTGGCACACGACCCCTGCTCCTCCCCTCCGTCTCCCTGCCAGTGCAGGCTCACCTGTGTCACGTCCGGTCCGAACACGACCCCCTGCTCCTCCCCTCCGTCTCTCTGCCAGTGCAGGCTCACCTGTGTCACGTCCGGTCCGAACACGAGCCCCACACCGCGAGCGTCATTGGCATTCAGCCCTGGTTCCACGGCCGGGTCAGACCAGAGCACGTCAGCGGCTATCACAGAGGTGCCCTGGCCTGCGGGTAGCACAGCAACCCCAACGCACCTAAAGACACTGATCATGAAGAGAAAGCGTTTTAAAGCTGACTGCAAGCAGATTGAAAACACTACGCCAGTGTAGCACAGACGAGGATTATTCTTGCAACCCACCGTCGGGGTCCATGCCTCCCTTGCTGGCTGCCCTGAGCATCTGCAGTGTGCCCAGCATGGGCTGGCCCTGGGGCGCTGCGGGGGCGCGCTTGCGCTTCTTGAGTGCCCGGCCTGCCGGGCGACTGCCCGCGGAGCTGCCGGCCGCAGGCGGCTCAACTGCCCTGAACAATCCTGCACCAGCACGTGACAGGCATGCATCTCTAGCAGGTGCACACTTGCTCAGCAACACGTAAATGCCTACGGTGAAAGTAAGGTGGTCTGTTCACTGCCAGAAATGGAGGGAAGACGAATTGCATGCGGCGATTGTCATACCTGCTGAGTACCAGACCTGCGTAAAGGTTCAATGTTGGAGCAATCTTGCGGCTGGGGCGTGTCTTTCGTCTGTGCATCCTGCACGCATGCTCACTTGCATCTGTCAGCCCACCCACCTCCGTGCAGTACGAGCGTCTTGCCCTGTATGAGCGCTGCTAGCGGCAGGAGCGAAAAGATTTTCTTGAACGCCGCGTAGACGGACCTGCTGTCCTTGCCCCACTTGGCCACCAGCTCTGCCTTGAACCCGTACCTGGCATGTCAAGGGCACGCCATGTGCAGATCAAAGCGCAGGCGAAAAGCCAGGCGGGAGCATGAAAGGAGGGGCATGCTACAAAGCGACGTAACAACTTCTTTCCAGTGCGGCCGGCCAACGGAATGTGCAAGGCAGGGAGCGCAGGAGAGAAGCCATGCAGGTGCATGACAGGAGGGGCGAACAGGCCAGGCAGGTGCTCGGAAAAGCTTTCTTGTGTTTACTACCAGGGCTTAGGTGCAGATAGCACGATGGTGAGACAGCTTCATCAGCTCAAGACGACAAAGCCATGTACATGGCAGAATGTGCGAGAACAGTGGCAGCATGCACATGTGTCAAACTCTGTGTGTGCCTCACCATGTGGTGCATGTGGTGCTCTCGTGGTTTCCCCGCAGCAGGTAGCAGTGTGTAGGGAACAGCAGCTTGAGGCTCAGCAGCAGGATCATGAGCTCACAGCCCCACGACCCTCGGTCCACGTAGTCACCTACAATGCAGCACACATCAACCAATGGTACAGGCATGATGAATCTATGTCGTTCACATCTTGAACATAGAACCGAAAGCAGATGAACGCAGCTGAAGCTAGTGAATGCACGCCCAGCTGGTACCACGCCTGATGTCACCCGCATCCCTGAACTCGCATCAGCTCCCCTGTGTCCGCATGCAACCATGCTGCCAAGCTCACAAGCCACCTTGCGTCGCCCATCCCCTAAAACCCCTTGCTCCCACTTGATGCCAGAGGGTTTCTGCAGCCTCTCACCGTTGAAGACATACACTCTCTTTTCCGATGGCAGCCCATGGATTTCCAGCCTGCAAGCAAGCCAGAGACCCTGACTGTTGCCCACCGGACGCTTGCATATTCACTAGCGCCTCAAATGAGCACCAGCCAGACCCCCATGCTGTGTGCGGTAGCTGCCTCTAGGTGCAATGGATAAACAAATGCAGCATGATATACACGAGGACATAAGCACAGTGCCTGTTCATATTTGTTCCATGAGCTCTTCAGCCATATTCAATCAGTAGCCCTGCCATTATCAGCATGACAAAATCGTATCCACATCCATGGTACTTCCTATTCATGCCTACCCAGTCAATCATATTCCACAAGGCCACTGCTCATCCAGATTTGCTGGGCCAGCGTGATCCTGAAGCCCACACACTCAACAAGGATACTCACTGCCTGGCAGTGTCCCATGCTTGCATGCCCTTTCCCCAGCTGCCCACAGATCAGTGGGTGGGTGTTAGTCCCCTGATCTGCTGCCCTGATCCCGTCTCACAAGAGGGGAGGGACTCCAACCTGTCCAACCTACTAGTGAAGGGGATTACGACTGTTAAGGTTCTGGCTCAGTGCTGCTTTGTGCATCCAAACCTAGGTCAGTCTCACATGTGGCACACATCCTGGAAGTGACCATGCGTGTCACCGACCACTATGACCTCCGCTTCTGGATCTTGAACAGACAACTGAACACAAGCAACACGTGGGTAAGGAAGATAGATTGACGCCAGTGCAGGATGGCCGTAGTGCATGATTTGAATTGGTGATCATCGCTTGTGCACATTGCTGCGGGAGGCATCAAGGAATTGCTCCTCGTGGTTGAATGCTGGTTGGCCAAAGGCATGAGGACAGACTGCTTGATCAGCGGAACGTGTTTGCATGGTCATGAGCAAGTGGGCCTGTGCTGCGCATGGCGCGCTTGTACACATGCAGAGCCCAACTCGCCTCCACGAGGGTACTCTCCGCCTTCAGAACCAGCGCTGCGCGGTCCAGCAGCTTCTTCAGAGCCTTCGCATCAACAGCTATCGCCACGTCGGTTGAAATCTGGGAAGCTGCCGATGCCAAAAGCCTGTTTTTGAGGTCTTCCCAATCGCTGACCACCTCTGGGGGCATTCTGACCCAGCTCCCGATCAGCGGGGAAGGCTACGCATGCGATGTTGGTACGGGCACATCGGATTCTTGCGTCACCAACATTGCAGCTTGTGAGCCTGTTGCAGTGCTGAGAATTAGTTGAAGTTGTGTGCATCAGGCTTTGGATGGAGCATGATATAACACTCACCTCCCTAAAACTCCCTGAAACGTCAACTAACCCCAGGGTCCTAAAACTCGTTCGCCAACCCAGCCTCTAGGAATTGTCATAATGTTGTTGTAATAGCTTAGAGAAGTCAGCTGCCACAGTGACACAGATTCAGCCACCCCTAAACATGCCAATCCGCACCCATAAAAGATGCAGGTGATAAGCTTTCCTGTGTTGGATATCGTCAATAGGTCAGGCCTAGAGTACGTATACAACACATATACCGTAGGACCGCAGTTTTCTTTACGGATGCTAAGTTTTACGGATCCAAAAAAACATCATTTCTTTCTAGATGAACGCAGTTTGAATCGACCGCATTTTTAAGCGAACTTTTACCAATTTCAGGCCAGAATCCTTGCCAAAATCAGCTGACACGTTTTGCACAGAGAACAACAGAGAACAGGCCACCATGCAACATAAACTTGACTCAACGCACAATCCAAATGCTCAGGCGACATACGTTCAGTCGTAAGGAAGCGTCAATCAGACTCAGATTCGATGATCTGCAGGCAGATTCTCCTTGACAACCCATGAGCCAGAAGGGTATTTCTGATTTCTGGCAGCCCAAGGATGGCTCATGGGCTGCCAGAAATCAGAAATACCCTTCTGGCCTTCCGGAGGTCGGCTGGGGACGAGAGGCTTGGCAGCTTGCATTTTGTTGCGTCTACAATGACGGCTGCCTCAAATAGAGCGCAAATGGCGCGCAGAAGTGAAAGTTTTTTGTCGGTTTTTTTTTGTAATTGAACTGCGACCGCACTTCTTTTGTGTTTTGTCGACGGGCAAGCAGTTAATTTTGCAGCGAACCGCCTTTTCTACTGATTCCGGACCAAAATCAAATTCGCGTCCGTAAAGAAAACTGCGGTCGTACGGTACATGTATGCATAATATATGCACAAAACACGAAGTTTGCCAGTTCTGGTACAGTTTGTGACATCTGACACTGGGATGGTGAAGTTGTGTGGGTTGTTGTGTTGTGTGGGTTGTTGTTGTTGTTTATGGTTCACCACCGGTTTGTTTATGGTTCACACACCGGTGTGTCTTTTTACCCTGTAGCTACAGTCTCTTAGTTCACTGTCCCAGAATCGACCCCAGGCTGGCATTTGCTCCCCACAACGGGCACTTGCAACACTGGTTCCAGTGGTACTCACAGGGATTGTACGCACGCATTGTCCCAGAACTGGCAAACTTCTTTTTTTTGCACACTGGTGTTTGCACGGTCTATCAGCAGCTGGAACACTTGGTGGCGACTTGAATCACCGACTTCTGAGGTATGGGCCTGTCACAATGGTTCACACACCGGTTTGCCTTTTTACCCTGTAGCTACAGTCTCTTAGTTCACTGTCCCAAAATCGACCCCAGGCTGGCATTTGCTCCGCTGGTCAGCTGGTCAGTGATTGGTTGACTCAATGCTTGATTGAACGTGCTGCCCCTAGAAATGACTCGACGAGGCTTCTGTCATGGTTTTGGAGACCTATTTCATGCCCGCTCTATCAAGTGCCGGAGCGGCCTGGCAGGCATATATGAGGCGCACAATATGCCTTCACAAGCGAACCAAGCTTGTTGGTGGTGTCCCACCTAACTACTGAGATACCAGACCGCCAAGTACCAGACATGTGGTACCAGACATGGCAAGTCGACACCAGAGTCACTGTGCTGACGCCTGCAAGACCGATTTCACAACTTGCGGTATGCATCTTGCGTGTAAAAGACTGCGTTGGGCCTTTAGCTTGACGGATAATGTCGCATTCTGGGCCTTACTCCTTATTACCAGGCATCAGTGCCTGGTTCTTTGTATTTACATACCGTTTTTCCATTAGTTACTCTGTTTAAGTCTGAAATTGAAGGGGTTACCCATACAATAATACAAAGAACCAGGCACTGGCTGCTGCAGTTGGGCGCAATGAGGATACTCAGTAATGGGCATTGAGCTACTGCACCAGCACGTCTGAGCCAGGTAAGAGGAGTCAGGAGACGGTGAGAGAGACCGCACACAACACTGTCTACTTGTGGGCAAACAGGGATGCCGTTGAGCACATTAATTTCCTTGTGACAGAAAGAATGGATACAGAGTACGTGAACAGGGCTGCAGGCCTGATGCATGCCAGAGGACGTTAAACGCTGCTCCCATTCGGCACCTGTTGGGATCAGAACGGAAGCTCGAGTCCGACTTTTGCGCACGTGCAGTCAGACCCAAAAACTTTAAACGTGCGTGCGATGGCGATTTGCTGTGTTATGGCTTGCTTCGATTTCGTGTGCCTCGAATGATTCAAGATGCAACACCTCCGTCAATTCAGCGCAAAGGCTTTCGCTGCCGTGAAGCCTCAGCCATCCCGTATTCGCATCCTTGAGCAGCTTGCCGCACATAACAGGGACAGGGAGCATGCGGAAACATACCGCCCCCAGCCGTCCAGCGCAGTGCTAGATAAGCGAGTGGGCTTCATTGGCGCCGGGCAGATGGCTGAGGCATTAATCCGAGGGATGGTTGCGCAAGGTAGCGCATCCGCCGACAGGATGTGCACTTCCCATCACAGGCAGGAGCGCAGAGATGTCTTCACGAGCATTGGGCTGTCGGCGTATCAGTCCAACACCGAGGTGCGTGAATCGAGCGGAATGATTTCCGTTGCATTGGAAGCTTTTGTGTTGCATTAGAACATACTTACGTCCTTATCAGCAGGATATCCCCATCAGCAAACTGGCTTCCGTTGATCCTGGCCCACGCCATGCATGTTGCATTCCATGCACACAGGTGGCGCTCAACTCCGATGTGCTCTTCATTGCGGTCAAGCCACCCTACGTGATACCGGTGAGCAGACAGGGCAGGACTTCTTTGGATCTGTGCGTGACTCCCTTGACCAGTTGTGCTGACATGTCATGGTGATCTTTGCACGTGACGTACTGATCACAGGTGATCAAAGAGGTGCGGCCGCACCTTGGACCCAACCACACCATAGTGT
Source organism: Chloromonas sp. AAM2 (assembly GCA_004335635.1). Classification (NCBI taxonomy): domain Eukaryota; kingdom Viridiplantae; phylum Chlorophyta; class Chlorophyceae; order Chlamydomonadales; family Chlamydomonadaceae; genus Chloromonas; species Chloromonas sp. AAM2. Next base: position 80,669 of record QAXH01006201.1, read on the forward strand.
CCATCGCTGCTGGCATCACACTGAGCAAGTAAGGAGGTTGCGTGCCTGTGCCTGAGATCGCACATCATAGGGCTATGCAGCTTTCTGCCCCTGTGTTGCGATCAAGCCAGCATATGCCGCCCCGACTATGGTCTGGGCTGCCATTTCGTGACAGGCTCCTCCTTTGTTGCGTCACTCTGCAGGCTTCTTGAGGCTGCCGGCCCCGAAGCCAAGGTCGTGCGTGTGATGCCCAACACACCCTGTCTGGTGGGGGAGACCGCAGCGGCTATGTGCCTAGGCGGAAAGGTGGGGACAGATGGTGGTGCCAAGCGGGTTGGTCTGGCCCTTTGGCCTGTCTGTTTGTGGGCTGTTCTGTTCATGTTTCCTAGGCGCACCAGCGTTGAGCGTGCCTAACCGCTGATGAGTGTACGGTGCTGCATGCATGCAGGCTGGTGCAGAAGAGGAGAAAATGGTACGAAAGTTGTTCGAAGCGGTGGGCAAAATATACACGGTAGGTGGGCGAACGAATGTGAAGGCAACACGATGCACGCCCACAGCTCTTGATTGCCGGGCGTGCAAACAAAAGATACAATGCAAGTGGTGGAGTGGCCATTACGTGCATGCACTTGTGTGTTTCAGGTGGAGGAGAAGCTTCTCTCTGCGGTGACAGGTCTCAGCGGCAGCGGCCCCGCGTATGTGTTCGTCATGATCGAGGCGCTCGCGGATGGGGCAGTGAGGGCAGGTGGGACACCCTGCATGAGGGCAGTTATATATAGTTAGGGCAGTTGCCGAGCTCAAGTTGCCTTACACGCTACTGCAGGCCCAGTGGTCCGCTGTGGAGTGCCCCGACAGTATCCTGACCTGCATTGTAAAGCTGTGGTTCCATGTGGACTGCCGCACGTGGTCTCTGGCTATGACTTGAGACGGCTGTGTTGCTGATCCCTGCCGCAGGTTTGCCCCGGCCCATTGCCCTGTCCCTTGCCACCCAGACGGTCCTGGGCAGCGCCAAGATGGTTGCTGAGACGGGCAAGCACCCGGGGGCCCTCAAGGACATGGTCACCTCGCCCGGTGGGACGACCATCGCAGGTGGGAGAAGGAACGGGGGCACGTACATGTGATGTGGTTTCAGCATTTTGTACCTTAGTGCGCACTACTACTGCTTGCAAGCACATCATCCACAGTCTCGCCTTGCAACACGTTTCTACAAGACCACAAAGTGCATGTCAGTGTACTTGCTGTCGTCTGACTGGCACGTGGAGGAATCTCCCCATCAACTGAGTTGCATCGCATGGTCAGTGTAAGTGCACTCGTTCCTGCCCTCTTACCGGCATTCTCCCGTCACGTAAAATGCGAGGACACTACTGATGTCTGTTTGTGTGCAGGTGTGCACGAATTGGAGAAAGCAGGTGTGCGTGCAGGACTGATGAATGCAGTGCTGGCTGCAGCGAACAGAGCGGACGAATTGAGCAAATGTTGACCATGCCTTGGGGTTTCAAACTGCACAGGCCTATGGCTACTGTGTCTGCCTTCTCACAAGGTTTCGTTTTGAGGGATTGCGTCTGTTGGTGCTGATTCTGAGAGATGCTGCACCGCAATAACAAGACATAAATATGTCACACTTGCACACAATGTGTGCTCTTTTGGCTCTCCGTACAGACACAGGCATGCGCACGGCTGTTTCAGTCAATCTCAGATTACCTCGATTAGCACACATCCTGGCCAACTGGCTGCGTGAGCATTCATGTATATTTTTGAGTGACCAATGCGACAGCACTCTGGCTTGTTTCTTGTCGTTTGGCAGGTGCTTGGATCTGGGTAGAGGACTTTGACATTCTTTTTCGAACGCAGGGCAAAGGATCTGTTCATGAGTTCTGCCCTGGGTGCGACCCCAGCACCTTTGCTTGTTTTTTCTGGTCATGAATTAGGCTTTCACGTGTCGAAGTTCATGTTCAGCGCATCTTAGCGAGTGTACAGTATTGGTAGGAGAGCCAAGCTGTCTGAAGCTTGATCTTATGGTGCTCTGCGTTGTGCCTGTTTGGTGTTCGCCCACCCGTTGCCTGTACAGATGCCCGGTTCACAGACGTGTGCCGTTGTCACAAGTTGTGTAGTAGAAGTTGTTATTAACTGGCAGCATGCGTAAGGACTGATGCTCCCAAGAGCTCACTGGGTTGTAGTACATTGTTTCACAGGTATACGATGACAGATGTGCGACGAATGTATGGCGTTGAGGTCAATTTGACGCAACCAGATATGTTTGCCACTTCTGGGACAGTTCCCACTGAACTGGCACAGATGGCCTGTTGCCTCCTCTCGGCTTCTGGCTTCGTCTCCTGTGTAAAATCCTGTGTAAGACACAACCGGACGGAAAACAAGACACAGTCTGGCTCAGCAAGTCAACAGCAAGGAAAAATCTGATCGGAGCAAGTGGATTGCACAGAGCATTTGCTTTCATTGTGCTCTTTGACTTCAGCATCACGTGACAAGGCGTTTACTGCATCTGACTGAGGCTGCCCTCGTTTCCTTGACTCTCCCGCCTGCTGTACTGAGATACTGGACGCGTCTCTCAGCCACAGCACAAGAATGTCTGCAAACCCTTACATTGTGTGAAACACAGTACAGCAATCCGTCAGGGGTCCAAATGCAATTGGCATTAGATCCATTTGTGAGACAAGGCTCCAGATAACTGTCCTTAAGTTCTGTGCACATGTCAGTAATCGTTAACAACAACACTCAACTTTGTTCAGGAAAACCAAGGTTAGGGTTGAGGGAATCGCCGTTGATGGTTAGGGACAAAGCTTCGTGTCCATTGCTTGCACACAACCAATTCATGCCCACCACTGCTGTGTGCGCGCAGGCTGGCGCTGCACAGCTGATCGACCGTCTGGTTGACATCACGCGGTCACTGCGCCCTGTGGGCCGTCAAGGTAGGACCCTGACCCTGTTGCTGCAAAGCGAGGGGGATATGTCGCCATCAGATCTGAGAGTAGGGCTATGATGTGTACGCATGTGGCCATCTACATTCTACAAGCCATGGGCTGGGCAGCTGTGCTGTGGACAGCACATTTCCAGTGCTGCCCAGCAAAGTCATACTGACATGGCTTGTGAAATGTATGGTGTCACGTGCGTACACAGCATGCCCTGCTCTCAGATCACATGAAGACATGTGCACCTCGCTTTGCACTGCAGGAGCGCAGGAACAGGCCCACACTTTGCCTGGCAGGAACAGGCCCACACTTTCAAGGGCCACTGCTCCTGCCCGGCCCACAACGCGCATTAACAAGCGTGATGTCACGTATTGTCACAGTATCCGTTAGCCCAACCCCCGGATCACATGGATCCGGAGACAGAAGCTCAGCATCGCGCATCGCTTGACGTGTACAACGCCCAGCGAGATCTCTACCATCTCCTGCAAGCGCTCAACGCATTTTAAAGAATGGCACTCGACAAGCGTATCGGATTCATTGGGGCGGGCCAGATGGCGGAAGCCTTGGCAAGGGGCCTAATCGCCAAGGGTGTCAGCTCTGCGGACAAGATGCATTGCTCGGATCCCAGCAAGGAGCGCATGGATCTGTTCAAGAGCATTGGCATCGCGGCGTACCAGACCAACTTGGAGGTGGGCGCGATGTGTGTTTAGCATGTGCGGGACATGCAGTGTACCTTGCTTGGCTTACAAACGCATCAACCTGGCCATACTCCTGATGCAGACAGATTTAACCTGGTCAGACTCCTGATGGTCCAAGGAACGGGATAGTTTCCAGCAGTAAGATAGCTGAACGCACGATAGCTGCACCCGTAACACATGTGCCGAGTTGATGATGCAACTTCACAGACTGACAAGGTCAGCAATGCGAAGCAGGCTGTCTGAGGCACTGAATTCCATACCAAGCGTGTATAATGTGCAGTTCCCTGGCTTGGAAGACAGCATGCCCCTAGTAATGCGTGCACGCAGGTTGTTCGCAACTCTGATGTGCTGTTCATCGCCACCAAGCCCAACTATGTGTCTGTGGTAAGGCTTGCACATGGTCCACCATTTCTCTGGCAATCCAGCCGGTCAGCACTGCAGCAACAACAACCAGACGATGGTGGTAACCGTCATCTTACATTGTTGCGGGCAGTGCCGCATACAGGCATACAGCATGTGGTCAGGTTGAGCGTATGTGCTCTCCGGCATCTGCCTTCAGCTTGTCAAGCAATGGGCAGCCTGTGTTGCGCAACTAGCTGAACAGGCTCACAGTCAGGACGCGCATGTTGCTCTCTCTTCAGGTTCTTAACGAGGCACGGTCAGTTCTGGGTCCCAACCACATCATTGTCTCCATTGCTGCCGGGGTGACGATAGAAAAGTGAGTCTACTATTGGCAAGGGCCTTAGAAAAGAGTGAGAGAAAGCGAGAAGCAGTACACTAGCAATACAGTTGGGTGCGACCATTCGTGGCCTGCTACATGCATACGCCACACCCCGGTGTGCATTGTCAATCACATGGCCTGGAGTCCAGGGAGGCCTGCGGGAAGGATGGGAAGGACCAGCCGGAGTGCATCACCAGTGCACGACTGCGGCCAATGGCCTCAAAATGCTTCCTCTGTCTTAATCTCACGAAGGTTACAACACAACTCTCAACAGGTGTGCTTGCATCTTGAATTCTTGCAACATCAGACCACCTTGTAAGCATGTCCTGACAACCCTTGTTGCGTCACTCTGCAGGCTGCTCGAGGCTGCCGGCCCCGAAGCCAAGGTCGTGCGTGTGATGCCCAACACACCCTGTTTGGTGGGGGAGACCGCAGCGGCTATGTGCCTGGGCGGAAAGGTGGGGACAGATGGTGGTGCCAAGCGGGTTAACCCTGGTCTAGCCCCTTGGCGTGTTTGTACTGTACGGGGTCGTTCTGTTCATGCATGTAATCATAGGTGTTCCATCCGGCGATGTGGCTTGAGCCTCAGTTGTGACTGTACACTGCAAGGCTGCCCACGTTTCTAGTCACAAGCCGTGCCGCGCCCAGCGTGCCGGCCACGCACATGCATGAGTTGCATCTGCCTGGTCGTGCATTTGCTGTTATGCCACGCTTCTCAGCGCTACTGGGGGCGTTGGTGTGGTTTCTGGGCTGAGGCACTGCAGCTGGTGTTGTGGCAGGTGCTGCTTTCAGCTTGATGTGTGTGTCCTGTGCATGTCTGCAGGCCAGTGCAGAGGATGAGAAGGTCGTGCGAACACTGTTTGAAGCTGTGGGCAAGATCTGCACAGTAAGTGGACAGCAGGAATGCTCACCATTTGATGTGCAGGTTGCACAAGTCGAAGGGGTACTGGCATCAAGATTGCACATGCCAGTGTCGATTGTGTGCACATGCGTGTTTCAGGTGGACGAAAAGCTTCTCTCTGCAGTGACGGGTCTCAGTGGCAGCGGTCCTGCCTACATTTTCATCATGATCGAGGCGTTGGCAGATGGTGGTGTGAGGGCAGGTAAGGGTGGGCAGGGAGTGAGGGTGCATGTGTAGATGAGCAAACATAGACCTGCTGCAGGCTCGCAGCCTTTACACATGGGGTTGCCAGAGCACCTGCTGATGGCCTGACCAGCTGGCAGGTAGCCTGGACCGCCATCACCCCTGCTGCAGACGTCTTATCGGTTATCACCTAGATAAGGCAACAACTTGGCTTGTCATGCTGCCTATGCCCTTGGCGGTGTGAACCTCTCTGCAGGTTTGCCGCGTGATATCGCAATGTCCCTTGCCACCCAGACGGTCCTGGGCAGCGCCAAGATGGTTGCTGAGACGGGCAAGCACCCGGGGGCCCTCAAGGACATGGTTACCTCGCCCGGAGGAACGACCATCGCAGGTGGGGGTCGGATGCGGGGGCAGACGGGGAGACTGCCAAACGGGGTCAAGGGGGTGGGTAGGCAGACGGGGTTGCCTAGTTGGACGGGGCAGGTGGGCTGATGCATGTCGCGGGGATGCTGCACCAGCTGTGATTACTGTCCGCACTCTGCACTCACGCTCTTTGCTGTAGTAGTAGGATCAGAAACGTCACGTTGCCAGGTGTGTTGGGGTGATGCTTCAGATGCAAGCTGTACAAAACCTAGTGTTCAACATGAGCATGCCACTCTGACCTGGTTTCTGAACAAAAGCATGCTGCTCTGACGACTGCAGGTGTTCATGAACTTGAGAAGGCAGGCGTGCGGGTTGCGTTTATGAACGCAGTCCTGGCTGCAGCAAACCGAGCAGACGAGCTCAGCAAGTTGTGATGACACCTTGATTATAAGCTTGTAATTTGGGTTTGTGCGTGCTGGTTTTGAGCGATCTTTGCCACTACTTTTCGGACTGATAGCAGGTTGACTTTGACTCCCTTAGCAATGCATGATATGGCTGTCGTAAGAATTGCATAATAACAGTAACAGGCTGTGTAAGAGTTGATTTTTGCAATTTGCACAAGTAGTTGATGTTTGCGTTGGACGTGCTTCACGGTGTGCACTCCCTCCTTGTAAGAGTTCATCAGCTGCCGCCAGCCAGGCTTGACTGCAGGCTTTGTGGTGTGGGCTGGCCGGCCAGTGTAGTGGTACCTATTGTGGCCGAGGTGCACATGTAGCAGATTCAATAACAATAACAGGCGCTGGGGACGGTGATTTGTGAACGCTCACAACCGTTCACAAATGGCATGATGTGGTAGACCATGCATGGCAACTTGCAAGCCATGTCTCATCATCACCATCTGATTGATTGCATTCACAGACCATCTGACTGTAAGCAATGGCAGGTCATTGTGGTCTTCGGGTTGTTCCTCGCCCAAATGCTCATGGCTGCTTGGTTGAATTGGTAATGAAATACAACACCCCAGATCAGTAAACAAATTGGTGCGAGAATTGGCAAACATCTTTTTTGTCCGCTCAGGTGCGTGACGCCTGTTTACGAACTGAACCTGGCGACAACTGCCTGAGGCCGCTTTCAACCAATGCCATACTCCAGCATGCACAGTGACCTGAGCGTTGATGGCCACACTAACTAATCATCTCAATAACTCAACGTGCAGTATTCATGAATGAGCGGAGACAACCCATGTGACAAGAAGTGATGGGCCTAGATCATAATGTGCCTGGGTTGCTGTTCAGTCGGTCCGGTGCGGGCAAAGCAAACTGTGCTACGCCAGCCCCCGTGAGGAGGCCTGCCACGCTCCCCTCGGCCGCGGCGCCTGACGGCAGGAACAGGTCGTGTCGCTGACCGCGGTAGGCAGCCCAGACGGGAGAGGCGTCCAGCATGGCAGACACCTGCAGGCCATGAGTGCCCCGTGCAGCAGGCCCCGTAAAGCATCAGTTTCTCCTGTCCTCGTGGTGCCCTCAACTACACTGCAGCAGGCAAATACGTGCACCATGCGCGACATGCCCTGCCTGTAGGCATGAGCATACCCGGCCAGGAGTATACTGCCTAGTCTCTTTGTTGAATCTCCGGCACAGCAGTCGAGCATAACAACAGTATTTGCAACCACACAGCTTGCTTCTCACCTCCAGCCCGTATGCTCCGTCCGCACTGAGCTGCATCAACACGTCCACCGACAGCGCCCTCAGCACTGCCACGTCGGCATCACCTGCAAAGCACCAAACCGCAGACAACACAGTGCTGGCATTGCCGCTGCACACCAACCAACTAGGCAATGGTGGGCAGAGAGATATCTCAGTCAGAAAGACGTACATAACGAAACAATGCTGCGTGTAATTTGCCACCCAAGCTCGCTTTCTTAGCGTGCCATGGGACGTCTCAGCAGTTCGCCAGCGCCTGACCTTGTTCACTCTCGGCTGCCCCCTGTTGCCAGTCCAATCGTGACAGCAGGGAGGGCACCAGTCCAACCTGCATGGATAGGATATCAACTGATGTTGTGGCAAGTGATAGCGTCTCCGGGGGCATGTGACGGCAGCCCATTGTGTGTGCGCCCTGAAATGGAAACTGGACAAGTCACTCCAGGGGGTACGTGTTCCCACGACGTCAGCATGCAGACTGGCATTACAACGGTGGTGCTAGTAAAAGCAAGGAAGGCACACAAG
>QAXH01006202.1:7350-35509 GCA_004335635.1 Chloromonas sp. AAM2
CCCACCCGTGTGTGTCCCTATGAGGCGTGTCTCCTCCAGCCATGACCCACCCGTGTGTGTCCCTATGAGGCGTGTCTCCTCCAGCAGGTCCCACCACTGGTCCAGGCTCAGGTACTGGCCCCTGCCCCGGGCCTTGTACAGCTGGAACATGCCCTGAAGGAACACATGGGCAGCATGTGATTCAAGAACCAGTCGCCATTACGTCTGCCACTGTACGCCTGGAGTCTGATTTGCTGAACTGTGAAACTGTGTTGGACCAGGTGAAGTGACAATAACGGTCTAATTCTCCTGGTACTGTGTCAAAACCAATAAAGCAATGCTAAGCAACGGTGACTGGGAATCGAAACTTCAGCTACATTCAGATGGCAAACCGAAAACCGTTGGTAAGGAGCATGTCGTGATGCGCATTGTTCTGCTCACGCTCAGATTATGCTCAAGCCATGCCCCCTTTGGCCCCTCTCACCGCTAGCGCCTCAAGGTTGTCGGTGACTGCTTCATGCATGCTGGGCACGTACAGGCGAGCGGTGCGGAAGGTGTTGGGCTCGTCCAGGGCAGCGGCAGGCAGGGCAGGCACTAGGTGCTGCGACACATGTGGACACAAACATCAGGAACGGCTGCTGTGACTGGCTGGCTTGTAAACCGAACACGGGATTGGCACATGTGCAGGCACACCAATACAGCCGGCTTGTGGGCAAGGCTGTGAACTGCACATCAGAATGCCTGTGGCTGACTCAGCTGCTGCTGCTGTTGCTGTTGGTGTGTCTGTGCCCTGCTACGTGTTGGGTGCCCCGCAACCTATCTCCATTATCCCATTTCGCTTTTGCCCGCGGTACTGCAGACCAACGCTTGCCCGCCGCCTACATCAGCCCCCAAAACAAAGCACGGGCATGATGCCCCATGTCCAGCCCACCTTGGCCATGAGTGTGTTCACTAAGGCGGCGGGTGCCCTGGGTGCATGTGGGTGGGTCAGGGCCAGGGCCAGCTGCACCATCGCCTCGAGGAACTCGGAGCTGTGGGGCACATGAGAAGACAGTGATGGGAAGACAACGTGAGAGCAGCAGCATCACTGCCATACACGGCTGGATCGCCTGGATGGGTGAACTGCCGTTGAACGGTGGCATTGAACACCAATGTAAATGTTGTGTGCGGCTGCTTGGCCTTGTTGTTTGGATACCGGACACTGATGCAATTGTTTGGATACCGGACACTGATGTAACAAATAAGACTGTGATTTTACATACATACAAGACCAGGTCATGGCAACGAAAACTGCGTTCGCGTGAAACACCTGCCATAACAAGGCAACTGCGTGACAACATGCAGCGTGCATGGGTGCTAGGATGGATATGGCCTGGCCAGGGCAGGGCAGTACTTGACCAGTGACTGCTGTAAGGATCCAATCTTGCGCACAGATTTGCTTGTATGTTTGCCTTACCGCATCATGAGCACTGGGCGGCCTGGAACTGGCGGCGCGGGTGCATGGCCTGTGCACGGTTCATGAGCCTGTGCCAGGCGACCAAACAGCGCCTGCGACAACCACGAGGCAAGAAAAGGGCTGTATCACAACACAGGAAAGCAGTCCCAAACAGAGCGTTTGCCGTTGCATACAAGCCGAGGGTGCATTTCAAATGCTTTGGTCAGATGTGGCTTGCTCCGCTGGGCTCATGGGCAATCCTTTGGCAGTTATCATTCACTTTCAGCTTTGACATCGCATCATTGGATCTTCTTGCAACGCGGGCCTGGAGTTGTATGGATATGTTCATGTCACAGCATGTCTTTAAAGGATCCGCGTGCCACCCTTCGAAATCATATCATTTCCCTTTGTGACTTGGTTGATCACTTTCCGAAAGCTCACCCGCACGTGGTCCATGTGCTGTTCATCGCCATTCAAGGGTGGCAGATGCATACCTCCGCATAGCGCCATCCACTGTTCCTCGGTCACACCTTGAACTGCCGGTTGGCCTGCATGGCAGGACAAGGCCACCAGCGAGTGCAGGCAAAAGGAGTGGGATTAATGCAAAACGCCAAGCTGTACTTATTGATCTGAAGCACTCCTCAAACCTTCTTTTCTTACCATCGTTGTTTTCAGGGCCTTAACTCTCCAGGCGTAAGCTTCCACGCTTTGGAGGTTCCATGACGCAAGTATACTGGTGTGTAAAAAGGGGTCAGCAAGTGTGGCCTGTGGTTTTGGGGTCAGCTTCCTGTAAGCCTAATCCCATAAGCCTTATCCCGTAGGTTGAAGTTATGAATGTCATGTTGCCATGCAAATATATGAGAGGTTCAGAAGCTTGATGCCATGAGTAGGCGGGAGCAGCAAGTGACACGTACCAGGAAGGCAGGATGCCAGGCAGCAGTGCGAGTAGGCGGCTGACACCTTGGTGTGCCATGCAGCTGCCGCCTCCCTAAGCGCCTCCATGGCGTTCACTGACTGCAGCACGTGCATGAGCCGCAGCAAGGTAAGGGCCAAGTGAAGAAGGCGGCATGGGGTTTCGTTGTAAGTGTAATCAATAACAACAAAGTCTGATTATGCCTGATTAGACATGATCATTGATTAGATCTGATTACCTTTGCTACTCAGCCTTGGCTGTTGCCGGATAGTGGCCGGAGCAAGGTAAGGGCTCACTTGGCGTGCAGGACCTTAAGGCAACCTTCTAACTTGCATGGGTTGCTACAGCCCATGTAACCCACACCAGACTACGTCATATGCGTGTATGTGCTGGGACACACCGGTTTTAATGCCGGTCCCAGGAATTGTCCCAGAACTGGCAAACTTCTTTACTAGGAGGACAGCAGGGCCGAACTCTTCCAACATGTGTCTGTGCCCACCTGTGATGATGTGATGGTGGGTTCTGACGCGTGTGCAGGGCTGCCTGCACCACTGCTGGCCACATCCGGGGAGGCGGGTGCGGGCGGCCCCAGGCCCGCCGCCAGGGCGCACAGTCCACCGCTCGCCACTATCCGGCTCCAGTCCGCATGGAATTGAGCGGCACGCACCTGCGCCCCGAGACCGGCAGAGCACAGTCAGCATGCAAGCTATACAACAGTCGCCAAGTTGCAGTCCCATAACAGGTGCTTTGTTGTGGGCGTGCATAGGATGCTACCCAGTGGGTATTTCACCCACTTAGGCCATACGTAAACCAAACACTGAGGAGTCTCAGGAGAGGCCTTTGGGAGTCAACGAACAATGTATATACATAAAGCTGTCTGTGCCTTGCGTCAACGTCAGTCATGCCTCCCTGGAGCTTCATGCCTCACATCATCACTCCGTGCCTCACACCACATCATCATCCCTACCTTTTACCATCCACATCAACACTCCCTACCTATTACCATCCACATCATCACTGGCTAGGTATCAGACAGCAGGCTCCCGCCCTGCCCGCCTAGCGCATCTTTACAGCGCCTGATTACCATCATTGTGTCTGCCCTTATCTCACATCCATTTAATCCCACCCTTGCACCTGGTCTGTGTCTGTGAGTGCATGTGCATCACACTCGACAGCCCTTCGTGCAAAGATGGACGCCTCTGGCACCCACTCCTTGCGACTCTTGCCCTGTGAATGCAAGCACATGCTCTGTCGGTGAGGCACTTGGTTGTAAACCATGATCGGTGAGCCAGGCCGTGCCACGCACTCACAATCCCATGTGGTGCGCAAACCAGTATCTTCATTTCATCGTTCTAGTACACTCTGCGCACCTTATTATTTATCCTTCGCGCCACGCTGCCTGCCTTGAAGGGATTGCAGCGCGGGTGCTTGTAGAAAGGGCGGTTGGCGTGCATGGTGTGGATGGCTGAGTAGAAGCTGACCACGTGCTGTGCAGCACAGGAAGAAAACAAGACAGGATGAGCTTGACAGGATGTCAGACAAACTGAAGCTGTGCAGGCGTGGCATGTGGCCATGCAGCAACAGGGGACAAAGGCACGCTTGTATCACTATTGCGGCATATGCATAGCGACATGCTCAACACACAGCCTGCGGTATTTGAGAGGTTTAGAGTTAGAATTGGCACAGAGATAGCGGCATGTGGCGCCCACACACCCTGCACTACTTGACATGTTTGCAGTTAGCAGGAGCATATCTCACAACAAGTGCTTGGACGGTCCAGATAATGCACACACACCTTGGGCTCTGTGCTGTGTTCTACCACCTGCTGCAATCTCCCCTCCGCTTCGTGTGCATGAATCCTGCATGGAAGCGAGGCAGCAGAAGATCAAGATGCATTCAATGACACCCACCACTCGCAATGCCGACCTGAAGAGAGAGATGGTTTCACAAAGCAGACATCCACACCTTAAAGAAACATAGAGAAATGTCAACTGTGCAGTATGGAGGTGTAGAGAAGTGCCAACTGTGCAGTATGGAGGCATACAGAAGTGCCTCTTCTGGCATGACTGGTGTGCTGTGCACCACGGAAAATGAGAAGCAGCGGCAAGCATTCGCTTGCATCATGCGCCGGGGCTCTACCCAACACCTCACGACATGCAGTGCTTCCGGCTCCCCCTGTGCTGCTCATGCTGAATCATGCAGTGCACCATGGCCTGCCCCTTTAAGAGAAGGAGTTACACGTATCAACTCTGGACACAGATGTCATGTGGCCGCGTTTTCGAAGTTGGGCCAAAGTGCTAGGCAAATTTGGCTGCAAATCATTTACGAGCGACCTCCCCTGTAACCCACACACCACCCACATGTACGTGGCCTCAGCTGCTGCTGCCATTTCTTCGTGGTAGGCCACAGGGTTTGTGGAGATGGCCCGCCGCCTCTGCAGCTCCAGCTGCTCTTTGTAGCCCCGCAGTGTGCCGTAGCTGCCAGTGAACCCCGCTGACTGTGACTCGTCAACACGTGCAGCAGCTGCAGCAGCCAACAGGAACACACGAAGAAGGGTGGTGCTCAGCAACTGCATGCAAGCCGGGTGGTGCTCAGCAACTGCATGCAAGCCGGGTGGTGATCAGCAACTGCATGCAAGCCGGGTGGTGATCAGCAACTGCATGCAAGCCGGGTGCTGCTCAGCAACTGCATGCAAGCCGGGTGGTGATCAGCAACTGCATGCAAGACGGGTGCTGCTCAGCAACTGCATGCAAGCCGGGTGCTGCTCAGCAACTGCAAGCCGGGTGCTGCTCAGCAACTGCATGCAAGCCGGGTGCTGCTCAGCAACTGCATGCAAGACGGGTGGTGATCAGCAACTGCATGCAAGACGGGTGCTGCTCAGCAACTGCATGTGCAGTGCACAACCGGTGCAGGCAAGCCAGTGTTCCGTTCCCAGGGCCCAACACTCCGACAACCACACTCTGTAGCCTTACACCCAAGCCATGAACAACCAGCTGGCAAAACTGACAGGACTGCGCCTACATGCGTGGCACCGCGGAACACACAGAGCATGAAACGCACCAGCAGCCATGGCAGCAAGTGCCTGTGTGCGTGTGACCGCAGTGATTTGACGTGCCAACGAGCCCTGTCCTTCCCTGGAGCGCGGCCGAGGGCACAAGCCATCCCTGTGAGGCAGCAGCCCACCACTCTCTACATGTGGCATTGGTCGTGACTGGGAGGACGATGAGGGTGGGCGACTGACTTGGCCGGATGCAGGGCGAGGCAGGCCTGTGGGCCTGTTGAGTGATCCACTGGCGGGTCTGAGGCTAGGAACACTGGTACTGGTAGTAGTGCCTGTACTGCTGGTCCTCTTTTGCGGGTTGCTGTGGGATGGTGTGGCGTGGGATGTGGTGGGCAGTAAGGGTGGCCGGAGGCTGGAGGTGGGGCGATGAGTGCGTGTGGCAGAGGCGGCACGATGCCGGGGATTCACGTTGGTGCGTCGCTGCATGGCATGCACCCTCCTGCGCGTGGGTGCATGTAACGAAAGGGTGTACGGGACGCACGTGCTTCTTATACGTGAAACCCTTGTCCTATGCAGAGAGCCATGATGACATATGGCCTGGCTTGCCCCTTGACTCTGCAACTTCCTCGCTCTTATGTAGCCTATGGCTAACACTGATGCTGGCCAAGATGGGATAGCACCTGGATCATGTCCAATAATATTAGCATGTCCGCACCTGCGTGCACCACCAACCAGGCTGAACTCATCTTCTGCTGCTTGGGTGGGCTGGGCTGTGTCGTGGTGGGCTTGGAGCTTGAGGCTTGTACTGGCCGGCAGAGCCGCCTGCCTGGAGGCTGGGCGACTGTCAATTGGTGCACCAGGAACTCGCAACTGTCATGAGAACAACATAGCAGGAGGTCAGGCCTATGATTGTCTGCTCACCGTGATGGAACTCTTCTGCGATTCATGGTGGCAGTTGGCATGCAACCCGCCATGCATGGGAGGCGGTGGTCTGAGCATGCCATCATTGCCAAGTGAGTCTCTTGTCCATGCAGATGGCATTGTGTGCATCAACCTACTAAGAACGAATTCATACGTGCCCGAGGAGCATGGATGGCTGTGTGAGGCACCTGGTCAACCAACACTCACCCGCTCCAGCGCTTGCTCCGCCCTTTGCACACGCTTCAGCACCACCTCTGCAAGCTGTGCCCCCTGAAGGCCTGATGCACTGCCATGACGTCCTGGCAGGTCAGAGCGGGAGCTGCGCACCTCGGCCAGTGCACGGCTGCGGCTTTCCTCAGTCACCAGGCGCTGCAAGCGCCCTGCGTACCGAGATGACGTTCGTGCATCAGGGAGACTGCCAGTGCAGTGCATGCCTGACATGCCACTGGCTGGCGCACTGACGGTGCCGTGATGGCGAAGAAAGACTGGTTGGCCCTGCTGGGAGGAGGGTCCGGACAGCTCGGCTGCTGCCTGGCTGTGTGAGCTGAGGGTGTCTAGGAATGAAAGAGATGTGTTTGTGATAGGAACGGATGCGCATGGGCCGAAGCTTGAAGAAGGGAGGCCCATGCTGGCTAGGCTCTGGCGTTGGCTCTGTATTGCTGCGAAAGAGGCAGTAGAAGGAATGCTGGGGATGGAGCTTGGGGAAGCTTGGCCCATGAACTTGACTCTGCCCAGGTCCAGTGCAATGAAGGAGTGGAGATGCTGTTGGGGGGTTGCATATGTGTTGTTAGCCAGGCCACCCATGTTGCCACTCTCCTCTGGTACATGGCTCCGTGTGCAGGACATGTCAGGGGTGGCCTCCAGGAGGGGGATCCTGTGGTCAATAGCTGGTCGTCAAAAGTGGAGCCAGCTTTGTGATATTAATTGGCCCTACGTAAGAGACTGCCCATCTGCATCAATGGCTGCAACACAACGGCATGCTTAGACGGTGACATGTGACGGGCACAATCCTGTGGGCGTATCATTAGCGCCAGTGTTGATGCCATGATACGGGTGTTTTCTGCCAGTCCCTTACGTATTTCTGCAGGAACGCAACGAAAAGGTAGAGTGGCGGTTGGACGTTTTCAATCAAAATTGGCGAAGCATGTCCCTTCATCGCTTCGGCTTGATCCGGCACCCGAGCCAAATTTGAGCAGGCGCAACCTGGCACGCGTAAGCAAATTCTCCTCTCGCACAAGCCCAGTGAATTTGTTCTGTGCTGACAGAGTGCTCAAAGCAAGCGGCTGCTTTGACGTCAGCTGGTGGAGCCGACCTTCATCATGCAACTGTTCCACTAACTGGCATCACTTGTTCAAGAAGACCCAACAAATACAAACCATGGATTCCCAGGTGCCCTCCATGGCCATGGATCTCTTTTCTCCCATTGCCAGAAGGAGCATCGATCAGCATGACCCATCTCCACCCCATGCCCATGCTCAAGGTATGCTGGGCTTTGCTGTGGCCACAGCCCTAGTCTCCTGCGCAACAGCTGGCTTGAATTTCATGATATTCTGCTGCTCAGGCGAACTGGAGATCGACCTGGACGGCTTAGCGGCGGCCATGACTACTGGGTTACAGCTGCGAACAAGAACCAGGACATCTGCAGCCAGAACCCCTGCATCCGCGCTAAGGTTTGAGCTCAAACCATAAGCATGCGCCCCTCCTTACTACCTTGTAGACCAGCAGCCAAACTGTACTCGTTTCGTTGCAGGCCCACCAAGCGATGGCAAGCGGCTTCCGACGAGGAGGATAATCCAGGGATAAACGGCACAGTTACGACTGATAACACCAGCTCAAAGGAGAACGTAAATCCGAGCACACTGCGTGTTACGCCCTCCAGGCAAGTTGCTCCGCAGCTGCTGCATCGCCTTTCGGCCCAAAAGTCTGTCACACTCTGGGTTAGCCGTTCAAGTCCTGCCCGGCAAACATCCATTGCCGCAGGCTCGACAGAATCAAGGATCTGCAAGAGGAGCTCACATGCAGCATCTGTCTTGATGTGCTTGTGCGCCCATGTTCGACGCTTTGCGGTGAGCAGTGGCTGGCAGGGCCTGTTCATGGTCAGTGACATGGTCAGCGCACGCAGTGTAGAGAGGCAGTTTAGCCAATCCCATTGCTTTCAGGCCACCAAACGTGTGCTGACAGCACTCAAGAACCTCGTGTCTACTGCTCTGCGTTGCCCATCATCAGGGACTGTTGCATGGCACCGTGATGGCAACTTCAGTGGTGCCTGCCTTTTTTTCAGGACACACGTTCTGTCGTTCGTGCCTGCGCGAGAGTTTGAAGCACAGTGGCAAGTGTCCCAAATGCCGTGCACCTCAATCTGGTGAGGCTATGTGTGGCACTAGTGGTATGAGCTCAGCGGGCACCTGAGTCTGCGTATCATGTCTACGCAGATGCAGTGCATAGTAAGCAAGCAGTCCTGCAAATGGTGTTTTGGACGCTGCCCATTGTCAAGCACAGCATGCCATGGCTCGGGATTTGCACCTGGAACTTGACAAAATGCATGGCCTTTCCAGCCCTTTTCCTGCAAGTAACGGAAAACAATTCTCTTTTCATTCAATGGAATCTGTCCCAGCAAGTGTTGTCCTGCTCTGGCCTGTAGGTGCTCCGCTGAAGATCAACACAGCACTGTGGAACACCATTCAGCTGCTCTTCCCAGCATCAGCCCGTGCTAGCGGTCCTGTCACACCTGAAATGACTGGCCAGCCCAACAAGGTGCTGCAACACCTGGGTGTGCTTCAGCAGCGGGCATCAAACAGCAACTCCGTGCTAGGCCAGCCGTTCAGGCCACCCTGGCGCCAGCCCGTACCTGCAGCGGGCCACGCATCAGCCGAGGACGTACGCCAGCCACCACGGTCACATGCCCTCGTGCCCCAGTAAGTATGGCCATTTCAAATATCCAAGCCCCTGAAGCGGGGTAGAACAAGCTTACTGTTTACTTGCACAACAGTTGTTGCCTCGCAAGTTGCCGGTTCCTCAGCTGCTCATCCGTTGTCCCAGAACTGGCAAACTTCTAATTTTTTTGCGGCTTGTGACTAGCGGGATGGAACCCACTGAGGCCATGGTTGTAAACTCTTTCTTGCCATCCTCTTGCAGGTCCAGCCAAGGCGGTGCACGTGCTCCTAGCCCCAGCGGTGCACGGTTGCAAGCCTTGCTGGATGAGATTGTCAGTGTCTCACGCCGACTGGACACTGTAGCCCCCACTCAACAACAGCCCTCACTCGACGCACTGTTGGATGAGGACAGCAGGTATGTGGTGTGATGCATCTGAAGGCATAGCACATTGCATGCAATGCTCAGCTCCTAATGCAGGCTTTCGTTCAAGCCAATTACTCTGCATGTAGCAGCAATGCAGGCAGGCCTTGCTTAGGAATTAAGCCCCTTGTCTTGATTGCGCAACTCCCTGCGCACCATACTACAGAGATACGGAGCTCAGGACGCAAGCACGAGTTTCTCGTCCAGCCATGCCAGCAAATGTGCGTGAACCGCAGCCGGCGGTGTACAACCCATTCGTTCGGGTCCCTCGTGCTGCTGCTGTCGGCAGCACAACTGCCGGCGCCCCCTCGGCCAGCTTGATGCGACGCAACAGCACCCCAGCCAGCACTCTGCACCAGGACAGCAGCCCTGGTCGTGGCATCAACCACATTCTAGCACATGATCGGGACGACAGCCTAGGGTTGCAGCTGCTGCAGAGGCACAGTGCAGATCAGGTGGCGATTGGCATGGCGGCGCATTGGCCGGGTGCAGATGCAGGCTTGCGTGTGCCAGAGCACTACCAGGTCCCCTCGCGTGCGAGTGACACAGTCAGCGACCAGCAGGACATGCTGTCGCCACCACCTCAGCTGCTGGTGAGGCGACAGGATGCCAGCCGTCCTCGTGACCAGTCTTCCAATGGCAGCCTACGGGCACCAGCAATGCAAGGGCGCGCCCTTGGGAGGCGTACATGGAACCAGAGTGATGACCAGGGCTCATTTGATGGTCATGGTGATTTGCAGCTGCGTCGCTCTGCATCTGAGACCATGGGCAGCCGTGGTCGCCAGCAGCCGTCCTCTTTTGAACAAGAGCAGATGCGGCATTCGCCAGAATTGCCCACAGGCGGGCTGAACCGTACAGGCCTTTCAATCGCAACAGGGCGAGCCCGGCCTGCTAATCAGCCTGCATCACCAATCCAGGCGTACAGCGATTGGACAGGTGATGATGACCCAACCGCACCCGACGTTTTTGAGAACAGCCCGTTCTTTGATGCGCAAATGCACAGAGACGCGCGGCAGGCGCAGCGACAGCGTACCGAGGCTGAAGATACGGAACTCCGGGGCAGCTCTCTGCTGCCTATTGTCATCTCAGATAGCTCTGGAGATGAGGGTGGGGATGACGTGGCAGCATATGCACTTGGCAGGCAAGACTCGTCTGATGGCAGTCTTGATTGGCTCCTGTCTGACAGGGCCACAGGACAAGCAGCAGGATCCCAGCTCAACACGAGCAGCACCTGGAGTGCAGGAGAAGGGCAAGCCTCTGCAAGCGCCTTTCAGACCGCAGCTCAGGTGCTGCAGCAGTCGCAGCCGGGACGTACCAGCCACGGAGGCATCCCAACAGGCAGAGTACCTCTTGTGGCCCAGCGGCTAGCTATCCAGGGACGGCACACAGTCGCCTTCAGGCCGCCCAGGCGGTCTGTGCCTGTCACCCTGTCAAGGGATCAGCAGTAGCTCAATTCAGGACGGGCTGCGACCGCGTTGTCACCTGCCAGCAAGATAGTTCGTTCCAGGTGCATTTCTTGGCTGCACTACATCTCGTGCTGTGCAGAACCCTCCGTTTTCAGCTTGTGTTTGTTAGCGTCCCAGGCTTGTCAACTCCATAGTCTTATGGCCTGGTTCTTAGCCACTACGATGTTTTTGGGCCATTATTAGCTGTAAGTTCTCAGCTGACGCTCCATGCCTGTTTATATGGCCAGGGCAGTGCATAAGTTTGGCTTCAGGCCGTGACAGGTGCATTTACATGAAGAAAGAGTTAGGCCGCTAACTCGTCCAAAGGATGAGTTAAGAACAGCAGATGGATGGTTGCCAAACACTGATGTGTGGGTCGCGCATGGGTCGCCAACTGTGTGCCATTTCTATTCCTGTAGTTAGATGACACATTTTGTGCTCAGTCCAGGCACCACACAAATTCTCATCAGCGATGCGGCCAGCAGCCTTGGGCTGGTGGCATATGGCTGACATTTGCTGTTCAGCTGTTAACACTCACTTGAAACATTTCTTGCGTCCTGCACTGAAACCGGTGGTACTGCTCTTCTGTTGGGTGTGATATGTCTGTGTGTGCTTTTTTTTGGTCTCTTCATCCCACGTTACCAGACTAATTACAAGAACTCCTGTGTTGTTGGTCTGTTAAACAGGCTAACGGTTTGTACACTGATGGCTGCATCTTGGGTGGGCACCGAATGACACGAATTTATTTGCCCAGAGCAATTGCCTGCTGCGCTACTGTTCACAGGCCATTTTGAACATGCTTATCTTGGCACACAACAGTCTGATAGTTGAGAGTCCAGCAACTGTGTAGTATATAGTATGCCATGCGCCATAGTATGTCATGCCTTATGGAACCTGTTCGCGCGGGTTGCTCCTAATCAACAGGGCATCCGCTCACACAGCTGACTTGTTTGACCTTCTGGACTGGAAACTGGCCCTTCAAGTCTCCGGACTCGGGACAGCAAGGCTTGAACATGTAAGGCGATACGTGGCTGCTCAACACGGTTGTTTTCTCCTAACATGCACGTCCTCTCTTTCAGGTTCGCACATTGTAACGCAAGGGGCGTTTGACAATACAAACAGTAGGCTCTCCAACAGGTACCTAGCGGACCAAGCGCTTGGTCTGAATTCCTTCTGTTGATGTAGCTGACAAGTCTGCCTCCCTGATCTCGTATTGACTATCAACGCATTGTCGGCCTCACAGAACTCGAGGACAGGCCACATAACTACAACAACTAATCCTGACCGGATGAACCAAAGCCAATCATTTCAAGACTGAGCATATGCAGCCGGGCGTGCACAGCAATCACCATGGGCTAGTCTTTTGGGCTAGTCTCCTGGTAGGCATGATCTGCACGCCCATCCAAGGCATAAGAAAGGACGAAGGCCAATGTCAGATGCACCGAGTGAGGAGCCTGGAGCATCCAAAGCTTGTTGGACCAGAACGTCCAAGGTCACTAGCGCCCACTAGTTTTAAAAACCAATACCATCTGTCAGCTTCCACGTGTACCACGTGACCAATCAGCAATCAGCCTCTGTCGCATGTCTTACAGCCACGGCATCCAGCCTTCAAACATGCGGCACAAGTTTTCAGGGTTCTCTGCCTGCTGCACAAGTGCATCCACTTGCTGTGAAACGCTCAGAGGATGTGATGCTGTCTTCCCACTCGCACCACTAGCCTCGCCACCACCAGCATGCAGCAACAGGCTCTGTACGTCCCATGTGTCCCTGCCCTCCAGCTTTTGAATGCAACGCCGAAGAGCAGCGACTGCGTATGCTCTTCGGCGAGCCTCTTGCTGCAGCACAAATGATGCAGATGATCCGCTTTTGTCCCTCCCAACGTTATGCATCCCATGGCCCATTATCCAAGCTTGCCGGGCACGCGTGCGTGACCCTACCGGCCCTGCGCCAGCACCACCACGCCGCGACGCATTGGCTGCCTGTTGTGCTCCGATACACACACTTTGGACCCCATTTTCCGGACCACTGGCCCGAGCCGGTGGTGGTGTGCTGCTGCGGGAAGGACCAGGCATGGAACGATTCTGCTCGCTTGCATGCTGCAAGTCTACAGCTGTCTGCATGCCTTGACACTGCACTCCGTCATCCTGTTGTCCTGCTATCTGTGGCTTGGGATTCTCCTGGCTGGCCTGTGTCGCCTGTGCCCCACCGGCCCCAGTGTCTTGCTGATGCAATGTGGTCCCTGCCCCATCCCTGCCCTGCGCCTGCCCCTCCCCTTCTGGCTCCTCTGCCAATTCCTCTGGATCCAATGCATGCTCTGACTGGATGGCGGTGGCTACACTGGCTGCTGCTGCAGCGAGCGAGTCCATGCTTGTGGTGAGCCGGGGCAGCAGGTCAGGCATCTGAAGGGAGAAACCGGAGCACAATCAGATGTGCGGTGTTGGTCTCTTTGCTTCATGCTGGTGCGTCTGAGGAGCAAGAGTCAATGTCAGAAGCCAACTGCTGACTGATTGCTGACTGACATGCCAATGACTGCATGCAGTATTCCACGCTCGCCCTTCCCTCTGATAAACGTGCCTTACTCAAGCACTTGCCATGTGTTTGAGTAAGGCAACAGAGACAACTACTCATTAACCTGAGTGTGCACAGCAGACTGTACCCTGCATACACGTCCTGACATCCTCACCTCGTGTATCGCATGCATGTGTGGTGCTGCGGGAACCAGCGGGTCGTGCAAGGATGCCAACAGAGCTGCGCCATGTGCGCCGAGGGCTGCAAGATGAGCAGCGTCATGGGGTAGGTGACTGGCCTGCAACATGGCAGCAACGACGGTGCACGTCACAGCGCGGGATGATAAGTTGAGTTGGACTTGCGGCAAGCCTGAGAACTCGCATGAGCTGGACCTGGTTCGTCAGGTCCAATGACTCGCAAAGAAAATCTTGCAAAAGCGTAGACCACATTGGCTACTCAGCCACGAACTGGTGTTCAGTGGAGGTTTGGCAAGCTCAGACAGCTGCAGTATGCAGGACAAGAGGAGCATGGCAGCGCAGCCACGGCCAGTAGGCTGTGGCTTCACATGACAAATCAGTCCCACCATCACCCCACCTGCAACTCAATCGTGACTGCTGGCGGCAGCGGGTGCTGTGCAGCGACTGCCTGCAGCCCCCTGCTGAGCTCAGGCAGCGCTGCTGTCAGCGCACTGAGAGCGGAGGCCACCTTGGAATGTTGCCCGACGACTGCAGCGGCCAGCGAGGCGACGTCGCGTGCCGCATGATGCGGGCTGATGATCGCCACTAGGTCACGGAGGACGGGGCCTGCGAGGACGCACGCATAAATGTGTGGTTCAGGCATAACGTTGCGCCTTGCCAAGCGGCAAGCCACAAGCCCACGATTGTGATGCTTAAGTCAATGAATGTGCGTATGCAGGCATATTGTTGCGCCTTGCCAAGCGGCAGCCCCACGATGGCTGGCCATAGTTGTGAATGCAGGCATGGGTGATGTACGAGACACACACTGCATAGTGGTCAGTGACACCGGGCGTTGAGACTGGCTCAGGACGCCTTCAGGCAGCACTACACAGCCTTGCACATACTGACTGGTGCACCGACTCCACTTACTCAACAGTCGGTTGGCCCCAGGGGCACACGACCATGTCACCTGACCCCATGCCTTGAGCTGCATGCATACTCTGAACTAAAGTTGGGCTCCAGAGCTGTGTGCTCGTAGACCAAGTCCAAGAATCAAGTCAAGCATATTGTCATGTCCCACTTTCTTAGTGCGCATATCAAGACCTACTCCTGTCATGTGTCTGGCTCTTAGTGCTTTCTACCTCCCTGACCCACCCAGTTCCTTGCAGAGCACTGCTGTTGACGCCGGAAGACCCGCCGAAAGGTTCTCCACTGCATACATCAGCTGCATGCCCATCATGGCCAGTAGCGGAAGGCCGCTGGACAACTGGGATTCGTACAGGGACTGCTGGGTCTGCGCAGCAAGAGTGAGAGTATTTGAGTGAGAGTATTTTACACATCAAAGTGTGTTTTGTACACCGAAGTTACATCAGAGTGTGTGAAATCATTGAGATCAGATCAATATGCATGGCACCTTTGCCATCTGAGCAGATTTGCAGCTACCGCTACAACTGTGCGGTGGAAATTGGCGCACCCCTGCCATTCACACAAACCAGACAAACATCAACCGCAGCACTTCAGTTGTGACAGCAGGCTGCCTATGCAGCCCTTGGCGTGTGCCAATCAACATTCAGGCAGAGGCCAGACTCTTCCCTGTTATCTGCAATCGCGTACCAATCCAATCGCACCAACTTGGAGCCCATCCTCAACTCTTCACCTGAACGCCACACTATCAACTGTTTTCCTCAACGCAAGACCCCTTGACTGTTATTCTCAACGCCACAGACCCTTTGATGTTATCCTTGTCGCCAGACCACCAGACCCTCTTCACCTGTGCTCGTTGCTGTGCCGTTACTGCCTGCTGTGCCTGTGCTTGAAGCTGCCTGCACTGCTCCTGCGCCGCCATGACTCGGCCGTGCTGCTCGCCCAGCGCAGCGTACACACCCTCAACCTGGGACAGGAGGACTGAGCATGAAGAGAAAGCTTCGACAACTAGAGGAGAGCCTGCAGGCATGGAAAAGATGGCCATTGGTCAGTGGCGCTGCCTGGGCCATGCAGGTGAGTTGTAGAGCACTTGGAATCATGTGTCCGTCTGTTCATGTCTCAAGCTGATCAGGGGCCTAAGAAACCGGTGTGTGTCAGCTCGCACTGCAGTATGTGTTGGTTCCGGCCTTTCTGCTTTGTCGTCTGCTAGGCAGTGCCGCATGGTGTGCGTTCTCAAGCAGCAACCTATGCCAGATATGGAATGAAAATGTTGCAGCAGCCTTCATACCATGCCCTGCACCTAATCTTGGTCGGTGTTCGCACCTGGAGCCCATGCAGCGCCCTGGCGTGACACCTCGAATTGAACCACTGCCGTACACGTGTGCGCTAACTGCGCTGCGTGTGCCTGGCCACCAGCGATCCATGCACGGCGCCTGCACACCAGCAACATGCAATCACAGCTCGTCCATCGTAAACATACTGATTCAATAATCGATTGATCCAGCTTAGGCTTGGGCAACACTACAATCAATGAATGAATGCGCTACATGTCCTAACACTAAACACACACCATCTGCCTGTGTGGTGCATCATTGAGCCGGGACAGCTTTCCTTGAAATGCGGCCAGGGCGGGCTTGCCGGCTGAAACCCAGCCAGCCTGAGGACCAAGCACGTCAGCTCATACACCCTCCATTCCATTCTGCGACCCAGCCATCCATGCTGCTGAGCGCCTTGAGATGCTGTCGTCCGCCATAGTTACTAGCAATTGTGCTTGGCACTATGAGATGCGTGTTTTTACATCTGTATCGTCCCGCAAGTGGAACAGAGGATGGCGTAAGGTGCTGCAGAGCTGCACTCACGCACCTTGCGAGATAGGTCTGCATCATGGGCGTGACGAGCTGTGCGTCCGAGTGGTAGCCGGACACCGCCCATGCGTTCAACGCGCCCATGGCTGCGCGGCTGCTGCCCTCCTCCCATGCAACCAACTCATCCCGGGCATGTTCCCAGCTGTCGCACAAAGCCTGCAGGTTAAACATAACATCAGTCCTAACAGAAAATGTCAGCTGCAAGGTTGGTGTTCCGACGAATCCAAAAGCACACAAACCTGTTAACCTCATGTCCCATCGCCATAAAACACCAGTGCGTACCGATCAGTAAGGCAAGAGCAACTGCAAACATGGATGGAGTCCTCACCTCCGGGTCAGAGCGTTTCTATGCCTAGGGCCACAAAGCTCAAACCTTATTCTCTACCTAGTGACTAGCATGGCAGAGTAACAGAGGCAACACAGACAGCAACAAGCTTGTCGACCCCAGCAACTACTTAGTAACTGACGTGGCGGAGTAACAAGGGCAACCAGGGGCTGAGCAACCCCCAGAAACTTGCCTGCAGGCTGACCACGAGTGCCTGCCTGCTGGTCACATGCAGCCTTGCTGTGGGCTCCAGCGGGTTCCAGGCGGTCCGGGCGAAGAAGGCCCGTAGCGCTGCCTCGGGGGCGGGGTCGCCGGGTGCAGGGGACTGTGCAGGAAAACAAGGGCAGAAAGATGGTCATGCAGAATCGAACTGGCTACAAGGTCATGAAGACTCGAACTGGCTACAAGGTCAAACACCGCTGGGCGTTCGCATCCTTTTGAGCAACTGCAAAATTCTTTGTCAACAGATCCTTGCACGCGCCTGCCCTGCACACAGTCGAGTGCATTGGCACCCAAATTACTGAGGCACACCTCAACTACAATGTCACAATGTTACTGAGTGAACGTACCTGCATGAGCACGTGTTCATGGATCCAAGCAAATGCCGCCAGGTGGTGCAACCGCAGAGCTCGCTTGCGCTCGGCATAGCGCTCCAGCGATTCCTGCTCCTGTGCCACATCCGCACTGCTGCGGTTATCCACTCCCATTGCAGCACGGTGCAAGGTGCCACTTGCTGAGTTAGCATCCATAAGACGCTCAAGCAACCGGATGACCGCATCAGGAGAAGGGAGAGTGTAGGCTGGCTCGACAGCAGCGACCTGCCAGACGCAGGCAGCACAGGCAGTGGACGAAACCAACGCGCACACACATACAGGTGCCTCAACATACTGAGGCTTCCCTCCCAATGTCCTCAAGCACAGCGTCAACTGAACGCTGTTTGAGCCCTGGTAAAAGCTAACCTATCTGACTGGACAATGGCACACTCTGAGATCTGTTGCTTTTTAACGCGACAGCCTAAACCTGTTCAAGACAGCGCCTAGGCAAATGACCTCTGTGATTGCCTTGACCTGTTCCTTCAAACCCATTCCATCCTTTCCAGTGCTCGTCACACATTTGGCCTTGAGGTGGTTTTCTTCCACACTCGCCCCACACAGCAGTGCAACACACACTGCCGCGGGAACACACAACGTCGCGCTCACCCGCACTTCAGACGCTCCCTGCCCCGGTTCACTCCTGCTCGCTGCGCCTGCAGTGTCTTCATTGGGTGCACTCAATCCGACCTGCCCCGACAACCCCTGGTGCCCCACCAAGCCGCTATCCTCCTCTTCCAATGCGTCCAGCCCCTCCAAAGCTTCCAGCGCCACCTGTGCACTCTCCTCTTCCTTGCGGCCCTGATCTGACCCCTCTGCCTGATCTTCCTCATCTTCTAACAGCACATCCTGCCCTCCAGCTGCAAAGTCAAACGCTTCAAACGCGACCAGTGGTGGCAAATCATCAGGCGTAGCTGCACTGGCAGCACCCTGTACTGACTGTTGCCTGGTGGCATGCTCAGACATGGCCTGCTGCGTTTCTTCAGTAGCCAACTCTGGCCCTGTGCCAGTTGTGGCCATGGACGAATTCTGCACTGCTGAAGTTTCCAGTGTTCGTGCTAGCTGCTGCAGCTCCTGCATAACCGCCAGCACAGAGCCAGTGGCTAACTGTGCGAGTTCCTGCTCCACAAATGACATAACAGACCCAGACACAGCAGCATGGACCTCTGCGGGTAGGTTCCCAACGCTAGCCACCATGCCCGGCTGAAGCGCGCCGCTAAGAAAGTCATCTGCCCCTGTTTGCTGCGATGCATCCACATCCACTAGGCTGCCATGGCTGGCAATCCTGTCTTGTGCCTCAGGGGCCTGCTGCAGCCGTGAGGGCCCTGAATCAGAAGCAACCGGAACTGGATGCAAGCCTGTGTCCGCAGCTTGCAGCGCCTGGTTGATGCAGTGCTGTGCCAGTCTATGCAGTGCGGCAAGCGCTTGTGAATGGGGCAGCCAGCATTGCAGCAGCTCTGGCACTGACTGCGTGTTTAAAACAGCAGCGGCTGAGTGACTGTTGGGACCAACAGCGTTCTGTAGATCGCCCACCACAGAAGCCTCCTGGTCAGTTGCTGTGCTGTGGGAATTAAGGTTAAACAGCTGAGGGCTGCATGGAATACAACAGCCCATGTGCACCATGTGCAGCAACAGGGCAGCAGGGGCAGCCATGACGTGATGCACTTGTGGATTGCCCCAGTCCTCTTCCCCACCAGATGGAAGACATTGCAGCAGCACCTGTGCAGGGGTGGAAGGTTCAAGACCTGATGCGCTTCCTGTTAGCCTGAAATAAGGGCTGGGCGGCTGCTGGGCCATAGGCAGTTGCAAGGCAGTTGCAATGTCCGGGGGCGGCTGAAAAGGCTCCGGATAGGAAGGGGAGAGACTGCCGAAGGATAAACCAGTTAGAGCCGGTTCCCTGCCAGTGGGGAATAGCGAGGGTGGCACAGTAGCTTCCAGCCATGTGTGCCAGGCATGCTCATCCTCCCGTGAAAGTGTGACAGGTAGCATGGAGGTTTGACCGAGCAGCTGCACATACACTTGTTGCATGACGGCTGCGAATTCCTGATGCAGAGCACGTGCTTGGTCGTGGAATGAGCGCTGAACTGCGTCGTTCTGGTGCCATGCGTGTTGCAAGGCATGCAGCAGGTGGAGCGTCTGTTGCTGCTCCTGTTGCAGTGCATCGTGCCCAGGGGAGCTTGAGCTGTGCTCTGCAGCACGTGACGTGATGTCCGCATAAGCTTTATGCAACTCCTGCACACAGCAAGTCCGAAGAGGCATACAGTTTGAGCAACAACCCACAGACATGTTAGTGCCCTGCCCTTGACAGAACTGATACTAGGCAGCGGTGCACTCTACGCCCCTGCTGGCAATTTCAAAGCCGGGCAACATGCGACAGGCTTTCAACCTATGACTCAACTGCCATCAAAAGCATGCACAGACAAAAGTGGGCGATTGGGATACGGGTCAGACGACACCATGCGACCACTTTCTAAGCTAATGAGCCCACCTGTGCCCTTGCATTCGAGTCGGCCATGGTCTGCCGGTGCTGCTCCAGAGACAGTTGCAACGCCATGCTGCGTGCTTGCAATTCCAGCCACTGCCTCTCAGCTGCCCCCAACGCCACGGCTGCATGGCGCAATAGTGTCACTTCCCCACTGCACACATGGGCAGTCAGATCGCTAGCAGCACACATGGCCGGCGCTCCCCTAGCCGCCATGCACCATTCCGATGCCGCCTGTGCACGACGCAGCACTTTCTGAGCAGCTGCAATCCTCACACTTCCATCATCATTGCGCCAATTGCCAATGCCATTGCCTCTGCCACCTTCGCTGGTGCTGGAAACTGTCAGACGCTGCAGTAAACCAAACCTCTGCAAGGACTCAATCAGCCACAATGCTGCATCATACGTCTGCAGCAGCTGCCTGTGAGAACAGCCCTTGCTGTTTCCGACCATCTCAGCACCAGTAGCACCGCCATTGCTACCACTACCGCTGCCAGCATCACTGGCAACGGTGTCGCTACCGGAAGCACTGACAACTCTGCTGATGTGCCTGCTGGACCTTTCTAGCCCATTCGCCTGGCCTGTGGCTACACGCACACCCCAAAGGAGATGCTCGGTGCAGCGCTGAAGCACTGAAGTGATGCCAGCCCGCAGTGGCTCAAGCATACTGTCATCGTCCTCAGCAGCAAAGGATGCGAGCATCTCCAGCACCTGTGATGAACGCGTGTGGCATGCAAACCAAGTTATACACTGCTGTAACTATAGCCTGTCTAGTTACAAACTGCCTGTCTAGTTACAAACTGCCTGTCTGGTCAAGGACCTTGGAGTGGCAACATCCACCGGCCCTACATGAACACGCCAAGGCCTGCTTACACAAAGTTGACTTCGTACAAGATGACGGCCAGAGAATGTGGCCAGTCTATCCAACAAACCATCCATGCATGTGCGCTGCCAGTGGCTCCATTACGCACTGTGGCAAACTCACATTGCAACATGACACCCGCTTACGTACAAACACACCCAACCCTACCCAACCCAGGATAGATATGCGCCAACACAAATGCATAAGACTGCCCTGACTTGAGCATGAAAGCCATGCCACTCCGGTATTGGGAGCACTGCCAGTGGTTGGTTCTACATGCCTGGCAGATTGCACGGTCAGAAACCAAACTCAACCCATGACGATGCCCCGGCTCAAGACGCAAACTCATGCCACTCTGGCATCAAGAGGCATGCCAGCGACCCGACCTGACACGTTCACACAGATTCCGCCTCACCTCATCCGCAGACTCGCCCTGCCTCGTCAGCACAGACCCGGACGCACAACCAAGCGCATGGCCACCATGGCTGATAATGCTGAGCGCCATTGGAGTGCTGTGTGCTGCATTCAGAGCGCGCCACAGGCGTCCACAGGTGTGACGATCCGGTGGTGCAGGTATGTACGCCTTGGCCTACAGTCAGAAGCACACAATCACCTGGCAACTGTCCGTAGTCTGGCCGCTTAATGCCATCACAGCCAAGCTTTCAACTGTTTTCCTGATATCCTTGTGTTGTAAGACACATTCCTTTTGCACGCATGCAGACATGGGCCACGCATAGCTTGCCACATGCCGATCACTGGCGTAACTGCCTTGCTCAAGCATGCAGGCAATTCAGATGTCGCACAGGGTGTAGTTGTAGCATGCCATGCAGCCTCAGCCATACCTGTTCCATGGCCTGTGGTGATGTGGCTGCC
Source organism: Chloromonas sp. AAM2 (assembly GCA_004335635.1). Classification (NCBI taxonomy): domain Eukaryota; kingdom Viridiplantae; phylum Chlorophyta; class Chlorophyceae; order Chlamydomonadales; family Chlamydomonadaceae; genus Chloromonas; species Chloromonas sp. AAM2. The sequence continues at coordinate 28,944 of QAXH01006202.1, forward strand.
AGTGCATCAGACATGGCCCGGCCCCATGCATGATGGTAGCTTTGGTGAGGGTAGGAGGGCGGCAGCAGCACGCGTAGGGCCGCACTGTAGCACGTCAGCGCGTGGGAGGCGGCGCCCAGGAGGGTATCCCAGCGGCTCATCAGGCTCAGGCCGTACTGGTCACTGGATATGCAAGAGGATAAGTCCTCCTGCGAAAGGTGGAGTGAGTGAATGGCTAGTCATGGCTGAGTGATTCTGGCACCACGATTCTGGGCGGACAACAGTGCTACGAGATCACATAGGCAAGCGTAAGTTTGTCAGCAACAATGTATCCAGCTCATACAACATCCAAACCAATCTGGGCTGAGAGATGCAAGGTCAACAATGCATGCCCGTTGAACATCCAAACAAGCATCGAAGCACGGATGCGCAGGGACTAGGAAATGCAAAGCTGAGAATGCGTAGGAGTAGAGTTCACTCAGTGCCATGCATGCACATGCCCACACCTGCTCGAGCTGTGATGTGAGCGCTGGGCCCATGACGAGGGAAAGCAGGCCGGGCTGGGCAGCGGCCGATGCGGCTGGGTTGGCGGCTGGGCTGTCCAGCACCAGCGTGATGGGCACCTGGGCGGCAGAGAAGCACCACGACTGCGGGGCAACCGACATCTCTGGTACTGCCTCATCCCTGCAGGAAGACAAACAAAACATTGTGATCGCTTTGCAAACAAGAGGATGCTTGATTGAGACTTAGATTGTGTGCGGTAGAGACAGGAGCAACAAAAAAAAGATGTTTGCCAGTTCTGGGACAATTTGAAGAAACGCCTGTGGGGCCAGTGTGGCAGACAGGGATAAGGGGACAACCTCACTGTTGGTGTGTAAAGTGGTACACGTCCAGCCAAAGTCTAGGTCTCAGAATTCAGTAATGTAAGTCGCCACCAAGTGCTCCAGTTGCCTCACTCTCTTCAACATGCTTGTGTGCTGCGCGCGTAGACGCCCCACAGCCTGTTTCCAGCCTCCCTCCTTGGGGGTGCGTGTCCCTCTGTCAAGTGCGTGTCCTTCTTTGCTGATGCCACACGTGACGCCAGGGCAGTTATTGGAAACTGTCCCAAGGCAAACATCTTTTTTTTGTCCCTGTGGACGGGTGGTGTTGCGGATACCGTGCATAGAAACTCAAAACCAATTGCAAGTGTCGATGCTGTGATTGGTAGCATGTGCCACCCACTCGGTATGCAGACCCTAAGTGATCACCCTGAAAGCCACAATAGAACATCTCTGTAGAGGTTCACGTCCCATCATAAAAAGGCATCATACAAAGGCACCAGCAAGGGCGTGCATGTGTGTCCAGGCGTTTGCAGCCTCCCAGTTCCAGGCTTACTCGGCACCTACTTACCACTTAGACGAGCTGTCACTGGGTAGCAGTTGTTCACCTTCACAGAGGGGTTGGGCTCAGCTGCTCGGTTTTCTTAAACCAAACTTGCTTCCTTGCTTCCTTGCTTCCCACCTGCCGTACCTGCCTACCACCTAGAAGAGCTGCCACCCGGAGTCCCTGCTCACCTGACAGCCGCGAGCACGTTGTTGTGCTGCAGGCCCCACGTGTTGCACTCGCTGATGATGCGGGCGCCTGCCTCCTGCAGGCCCCTAGCCTCGCCCTGCAGGCCCCGGTGCGTCATCAGCGCAGACTGCAGTGCGGCGGAGGCGTGGCCGGACGCGGAGGTGGCAGAGGCGGCCGTGTCCTGTGAGCGTGGCGTGAACACAGGCAAGAGGCTTTAGCGGGGCCACAAGACAGTCGAGTATATGATGGGCGCCGGGAAACTCATAAATAACCATGTGTAAATGCTCAACGAACCATGGCGTCCCGGAGCTGAGCTCTTTGCATGCGTTCTGTGCATTTCCAAGCACATCCTGAGTATTTCTGATCTGCTGTGTATGTAGGGGCTTTGTTTGCAAGCAACGAAACTCATCGAACGATGACGACCCAAAGCTCTGAGCGCGTCCTTGTTGTGTGCTTCAAGCAATACTCAGTACTTGGTTGTTGAAAGCCAAGTGGACACTGTGCAGACCCATATTGTTCCTGCATGCAGCTGCATTGCCACACCACGGCACTCCATGCGCGTGACCCGGGCCCACCTTGGCGTCTCTCAGCTGTTGGGCCACATGCTGCACAGCCGTTTGAATGCTCTCCATGGCGTGCTGATGATGAACGTAGTTCAACAGGACAGCACCAGGACCCTTGAGCAGTGCTGACAGCGCCTGGAGCTGGTGTGTCAGGGCTTCGCGGGACTCGTCCATTCTGCACCCATTTGCCGCAACAGTGCCAATTGCAAGATGAGTTCTGAGCACCCAGCAGTATCATGAACATGGCACGCTGCTGTTCAAGCATGGCCCACTGTGAGGCCTGAAATATAGAATGTACAATCTACAGCACAAAAATTAATGTTTTGACAATTCGGCTACTTGGCCTCCCTGTATCACCTGAGCACGCAGGGAAGGGGGAACATTGTCAACACGTCAGTGACCTGGCACCTGGCTGCCGGACACGGTGCACAATAGTGGGGCACCTGTGCGCCGGAATACTCACAAACACATCTCATTTAAAGGCAAGAAACCCATGCTAGAGCTACTTGGCTGTGCGGCCACATCCACACCCGGGCTACATCCGGGTTGAAGCCCGGATGTAGCTGAGATCAGGCGCCAGGCAGCTGCAGTGGTGCGCTTGCAGTTGGCTGCAAGTCCGGCTCAGCTTGGCCCGTTAACCAAAGTCCCACTTGCGCAGTTTGGCCACATGTGGGCTTGGCTCGTGGGGTCAACCTGCTATAATCATCCTATTTGTGACCGCTGCTGTGAACCTGGAATAGAGGATGTGCGACTTGTTGGTTTGCCCGTGCTCCTACCTTGACACAAACAGCATGAGTGTGACTGCCAGTTCCAGGTCCCTCCTGGCCGCAGTCTCCCTCTCACTGCTCTCACTCCACCCCACAAGGGGATCGCCCAGCACAGCGTCTAGGAGCGCCACCAGCGACTCGCGCCGCCGGCGCAGCGCTGACAGCACCAGGGAGCACGTGATGCGGAAACTGCCGCCCGCCGACCCGCCCGCGGCGCCCAGACCCGCGGCCAGGGACTGCGTCAACCTGTGAGCGGCCAGCAGCAGAGAACAAGCCTAAATAAGGACGCATCTGGAGCAGTGTGGTGTCAGCTGGTCTCTGATTGCTGGCGCGGGATCATCGCTTGCAGGTTTGGAGATATGTCCAGGACTTGGTCTGGAGCCTCAGTGCTTCAAGAGAGCCTGGCGGATCGGCCAAAACAAGTCGTTCACACGACTTGCTTGGCCTAGCGAATTTCAATCATTACTTTCGTTAAGCACCTTGTTCAGATCATCTTATCGTCATCTTACACGTCAGCTGGTGGAGATGAGTGAGATGAGATGACTTGCACAACTTGATCACTCATGAATCCACAGCCAAACGATTGACACTGCTCCAAACCCAAACCATTCTCTTCACCCGGCTGACGTTCACTGGCCAAATGCGCTTGCTGACCTGAATGGCACCAGCTCTGGCACCCTGAGCTTGAGCCCCTTTTCAAAGCACACGTTGAAGTCGATCTGCACCAGCTCCCCGGTGGCCTTGTCAAGCAGGATGTTGTCCATGTGCCTGCACGGGCATGCACCATGCACCATGCACAATCGCAAACTGGTGACGTGAAGCACCGGGTGTGAACTGAACACCACAAGCACACCACATGTAACAACCTCAACCAAACCAACAGTCACACTCAGGTCGTGAGCTTGCAGAAATGCTTCCAACTTGCAAGACTGTCAGCCATCTGTCGCACAGCAACAACAGGTTGAAATTCAATGCACCGCGGGACCAAAGGGCCAAGGACAAGCCGCCGAGTGACCAGTAAAGCTGACAAGCAATGTCAGATCATCAAGTGAGATCTCCTGTCACTGTTACATGCAGCTGTTACATGTGCTTCGGATACGAACGGGAGAGCCCTCACCTGTCGCCCAGTCCCACCAGGTAACCCATCATGCTGTTGACGGCCAGTGAGGCCGCGTATGTGCGCTGCTTGGCCCACCAGGAGACGGCGCTGCCGCTGCTGCCACGCAACTGCTGTGAAACCATCTGCAGCCATGTGCCAGGTAAGGGAGGCATGTGCTCACTACCCGTAGCACCTGATGAAAATGCGTGAAACTGGTGCAGGCCAAGTGACAGGCACAGAGGCATGTGTGACGTCTTCCACTTGTAAGGCTCTGCAGGGATATAGCAAACCATAGCGTTTAATGACGCGCAGAATTGATACAGACCAGCAGCTTTGAAACGAATCATTACAGGTGCACTGAAACGTTTTGGCATCCGTGCGTGGCTGAATCTGGCAGGTGGTGTAAGTAGACATTGAAGCACAATGCAGGTATGGGAGTGCATTAGGGTCTGTGTGGATGGTTCTGGACACAGCATGTCTCTGTGAGATGACATTTTTCATGATGACAGAGCATGCTGCTCCTAGAGCCACTGCTTACCTGTACAGGCGCCTGCCTTGCCAGCCCCGCCAAGACACGGCGCAGCACCGGCTGCGGCCACTGCTTGCGTGGCACCATGCCCGGCAGGCCTGCCGCACGCAGCTCCGGCAACAGCCGCGCATAAAACAGCCCAGCGGGACTCGAAGTTGTGACCATAGGGCCCGGAGCTGGGATTGAGCTGGCAGGCCCAGCCTGCTTCGTTGGTGCTGTGACACTGCGGCTGACAGCCGCTGCTGCTGCGGGGTTGCTAGCATTGGTTTCAACGCCGAAAGCGGCAGAGCGGCCACCTGTAGCTGGCATAGCTGGAGGTGCAGCGGTAGCGGGGGTGGTGGCATCTCGGGCTGATACCATGGCGGCATGTCGTTCCTTCATGGCTGCCTGCCAGTTGCGGAAGAGTGAAAAGAGTGAGACTGTATGATGCACCCACTGAATCAGTCCCACTCTTTCACCCAATGGTGTGACGCTGAAGTGGCGTGCTGCTACACCCAGCTGCCTGCACGAACTGTCGGCCCGCAGGAGGCTGTTGGATACACGCAGAACCTGTAGATGGCAAGGGCAAATCAGCTGCTGATATAAGTATATCTTAGACTGGTGGCACGCAAAGCCCGATTGCTGCAATGCTTGTACAGGGCACATCTGGTCAGGCAGGCAAGCCTTGAAGGCTATGAAACGACAGACACTGACTAAGTAGGACGCGCAGACAAGTACAAATACAAGCAAGAACTCTGGTGAAAGCAAGTGTTTGGTATGAGTCGACACACTCGTAAGCACACTCTGACAACAAATTCAAGTTGATAGTCCATGACATGTTCTAGCAAGCGTTGCTTGGCCATCCAGCTCGCTCTTGAGTCGCTTGTCTGACTGCAATCAAATCAACAGGCTGGCCCAAGTCAAACAGAATTTTGTCATGTTTAAGGTGATCAGACTCTCCCACTGACCTGCATGAGCCGTTCGTCCATTCTCAGGTCGTCCCTTCCTTTCAGCAGGAACACATGTGGGTGCCCGTCCGAGCCCAGCAGCACCAGGCGCTTGGGGCGCGTTTTGGTGAACAGGGCGTGCATCACGGGGTGCACACCGGCTATGGTCACGGAGGACCCTGCAGCACAAGTGCAAGTAGTGAAGAACAGGCTGACAGATAGCGTCAAACACACAAGTAAAAGTAGTGCTGCTGTTGCCTTGGGCTCAGTAGAGCGGGTACACGCAGGGTAGCATTTCCATAGTGTTCTCAGCGAAGCAAAGCTCCCGGCAAAGTTGTGTACAACAAAGCATGGGATGCGGTTATCAATCTCATTCCAGCTCAGCTCCTGCCGGCTGCAAATCAAGCAACAGGCTAGCCCAAGGTGAGCAGGATAATGTAACATTTGAAGTGATGGCCACAGCTGCAGCTCAACCCTGTGAACATATCGCCTTGAGAAGCAGTGATAGGCTGCATGAAGCAGAGAGCACACAAGCATCAGTGGACCTGCCATGTGAAGACACAGCACTTGCCTGTGGACAGGGAAGTGGCAAGATGGCTTGCCTGCCTCTTGCTCGCATCCACCTCCAAACTAGGCCCCTCCTGACCCGTGAGTGCAGGTGACATGGGGGCACTGGAGTCCATGTGGCCCACCGCCAGGCCGGGCATGGGCACGTCAGAGTGCACCAGCGCAGAGAGTGCGGGAGACACGTGGGGTATGTGCATGGTGGGCCTGCGCATGTACTCCTCTAGCTGCTGCAGCACGGCCTTCAAGGGAGCCCAGCACACCTGCCACAACAGAGCAACAGGGTGTGGGACGTCCTTAAGAGATGTGCGTTGATTGCAAGTGGAGCGGAAGATGGCGTAAGCATCAACCATGCCTCTGAGCAAGTGAGCGCTTTACAGGATGAGGTGGACAATGTGAGAGGTGGCATGCAATGCAGATGACTGGCTGGCCGGAGCACAGGTGACCTGACGGGCGTACCTTGCCGTCGGTGGGGTGTTCGGTACTGTGATCCATGCATACATAGCATCCACATGCACATTCACATGCACATCCACATGCACATCCACATGCACATCCACATGCACATCCACATGCACATCCACATGC
>QAXH01006202.1:36498-56280 GCA_004335635.1 Chloromonas sp. AAM2
GCACATTCACATGCACATTCACATGCACATTCACATGCACATTCACATGCACATTCACCAAACCTTGTGTACAAAGGTATCAGGGAGCATGAAATTTGCATGAAACCTGCAGACCTGTGAGTACGTACCTGGGGTTGTGTGCCCAGCTGGCCAATAGCCTCTGCTGGCGGCGATTTGAATGCTGCAATGGCTGCTGTCAGCTGTGGCAGCATCTGCACACACGCATGGCCAACCAGCAAATTCAGTTCGGACATTCTCACTGAGCCTGGTAGACAGGCAACATCAATGCTTCTGACAGGTCGCGTAGGACCAGCCAGCAAACTTCGTTTCAATATGCTTGTGGCAGGTTTCTGAGTATAAGGTTCTGAGTAAGAGGTTCTGGACATGACTGATTGGATTATGTAGGCCTTCATTGTGTGGCCAGCCAGCCAAATGCAGTTCACACAATCATTCAGGACCTGTGGTACGAACACAACATCAGCTTCCACCAGATGTCTCTGGCAGAGGGATGGCTGAATTCACTGTTTGTATGTAGCCCTGTGCTGTGTGGTGCGTTGAATGAGAGGCAATAACACACACATACTGCTGTGAGATCGGTAATATAGCCAAAGCGTGCATAAAAGTGATAGGCCTTAGCTTGATCCCAGAGCGGCTGACCTTTTCTGCAAAGTCTTGCTCTGCGGGTGTCTCGGGGGTGCATGCGGCACATGCACGCAAACTGCGTTCCAATGCCAGCACCACCGGCGACATGACAGCTGCGTACCTGTGCATGCAAGAGTAGAGCACCAGCATGCAATACAATCAAGCATATCTGCATGCATTGCTGAGCAGATGCAGTCAACCTGACTTCCATTTGCAGTGTGGCTTATGGCTTGTACACGCCTCAAACAGAAGCTACACCAAATCCCGTCACAGCAGCAAACCTGTTGTGCATTTAACAAACGGTCACCGATAACTGTGCGACAAACGGAGCAGTTGACGATTGGCATTACCGAGAAGACCCGCCATGCAGAAGTGAGACATGAAACATAAGTGAAATTGACCGCCAGTCACGGCCTTTCTGCAGCCTGCTGGTGTGCCATGTGTATGTGTGTGTGTGTGTGTGTGTGTGTGTGTGTGTGTGTGTCGTGCAGCCTGGGCACATACCCTGGCTGCACGCCCTCTCACCGCGTGTGCAGTATTGATCGCCGCTGCTCTGCCGCCGCCGCCGCTGCAGTCGCTGCCTCAGCCCTCCGCTCCTCCTCCTGACCTGCCAGCTCGTCCTCCTGTGACTGGCCCTGGGGGCTGCCGCCGTCCAGCTGACCAGAGCCCTCCACCACTGCCATACAGAACACAGCAGACACGTTGCTGCTACTGAAATTCGTATCACACGGCAAGGAAGCTATTGATATGGCCATCTTCACATGAATTGCCGCTCGTATGCCCCCCATGATAACAGTAAAGAAGCTGCTCCTGCTCGTCCCCAGATGGTTGAACTTCACCTTGCCCTGATAACTTGCATGAAGTGTGTAAGTGGCCTGATCGCATGCGCGTAAGGATCACAACCTGAACCCGCTCACAGACGGCACACCAGACAGTGCTGCCTGTGCTCCAGTGGCCAGGTCAAGCTGACTCATTCAAGACATGCGTTTAGTAGTCAAAAACATCCTGATCAAGGCCTTATAATTCCAGTTTGAATCCGATGCGCAAATGACTTGATGGTCGATCACACCCACCGACCTCATGATTGGTCACACTATCCAACTTGATGATTGGTCTCACTCACCAGAAGGACCACTTGATAATGCAGCTTGTGCTCCAGTGCCCAGGTCAAGCTCTGGAAAGTCCTGAATGCCCCCTGCTCCCCAACCAGTGGCTACCGGGGCAGACACGGGAACGTCAGTCGAAAGGCTGCTTGCTTTGACGAGCGGCTTGGCCTCCGTTGCTTTGGAAACGATGGACAAGGGCTGGGCCCATGCGTTGACTGGTGCTGACGTAGGGGGCATGGGTGGGGGCGAGGCGACGGGGAGGGAGCCTATCCGCACAACGGTGCCTTTGTCCCGGCCTTCGCGCTTGTTTGCCTGACTTGCCTTGCTCCGACGACCCCGCCCTGCTTGCCTGCCCCCAGGTTCTGCGGCTGGTGCTGCCGCGCCCACGCCTGCTTGTGACGGCTGCTGCTGCGCCTGTTTAGAAGAGCTAAAGATTGCCGCCATTGTAGGCACCACCCCGGCTTGAGACGTCTGCCCTTGCGCCTGTTTAGAAGAGCCAACATGTGGCACCCGTGTGGACACTACGCCAGGTGGTGGGCGGTGGGAGGCAAGGGGCGTAGCAGGCACCATGGCGGCCGCACCGGCCTTGACAGCAGCAGATGTCGTCCCACTAATATCCAGTGCAACACTTGTCACAGACACATCTCCCGTGGTACGTGCTGCACCTTGTGTTGGTGCGGGCCCGCCTGCTGGCTTGTTCCAAACTCCCTGGGGCCAGGTTGCGGAGGCACTTGGGTTTGGGCTGGGTGCTGTGCTGCGTGCTGCCTGCAGGGCCTGTGCCGCAGTCCAGGACTGCTCCAGACGCTCTGCCTCGGCACGCAAGCTCACACACCTGCACGTGCACAGACACGACATGGTGTGTTAATATTTCAAACCACCTGATCATGGATAATAATTCTCAGTTTTGAGGCAACGCTAACGAGTGTGTTGTGATTTCAAACCACTTGTCGGAGCTGCTGTGTGCACTTGTCCAAGCTTGGGTGCTATCTGTGTTCACTCAAAATGGTCGGAAAATATGACAAACGATGTAAGCTACCTTTTCCTACAAGCCCACGAGGTACACACAGCCATTTCCTGTCTCTACGTCTACTACTGGACATGCCCTTGACCGCAAGCACATGATGTTTCCTTGGCCATTTCCCGCCCGAATACAGGCCCTGGCTGCACCCTAAAACAAGTCAGAGGCGGCCTGCGCTCATGTCATGTAGTCCTGACGATGATAAAACGTGTGGTAAGGCACCTTTGTCATTGCCGTCTGACAAGCACTGTAAAGGCCAACCGACGACGTCTTCCTGACAGGCCCAGAGAACACCCCTCGCACCTGCGTGCCACGTCCACGTCCAGTTCGAACAGCAGGCTGTGCCAACGCTCCTCCCATGTCACCTGCATGAGTTCACGTGTCAAGCCAGACTCAAACTGCATCAATGGCCAGCTTTCAAACAAGCGTGAGACAATTAAGCGTGGCATTCAAGCGTGTTCCTAACAGACATGGCTGCCAGAAAACAGTGGCAGAAGGTGAGTTTCTCTTGTCAGGCCACCTACCGTCAGCCGCTCCGCCTCCCCCATGAGCGTGCGCACGTCATCCATCAGCCGAGGGTGGGCGGCATCCAGACCGTGGAGCAGCGCCTGGACACAAACGCAACCAGGCAACCAGAAATCACACCATGAGCACCAAGAACACTTGGGTTGCCTTAGCCTAGTAAGCTCTTGACGGGCGGCATTGCGTTGAAGTCCACGGATAAGATCATAGATATGAGCATGGATGGCAGACTTAGCTCTGCCATAAGACTTTGACCGCCTCACTTACATGTCTATGCAGACCAGTGATAATGGATCAGCCGCCTTGGCCCTCAGCTCTTACTCTGGCGACACGGCCTTGGATTCAAAACCAATGGATACGAGCGTGAATACCATAAACAGCTCGTCCATCTAGTTGCACACCTGATTGCAGGCAACCTTTGTCCTGCCTTTGCCTTCACTTTATCGCTGCTTGATATCTTCTGATTTGTTCAATAGTCCACCTTATTGCACTGACCACTGACCTGCAGCTCAGGCAGTGGTGCCGCCCCCTCCCGCTCCACCGCCTGCACCTCAGCCAGCGCTGGGTACAGCACCGCAAAGGGGGCGGCTGTGGCCACGCGCTGCAGCAGGAACAGAACCAGGCCCCGCACGCCCACCTGCAGTAGCAACACAACATATCAAGACCATGTGCGTGCTTAGAGCATGGGCTAATGGGCGACAAACATTGGCAATACATGTGCCTGCGAATGCCACAATCGCTGGATTGTACGACACAGTCAGTGGTCAGAGCACATCACGCGACGAAGCTACAGAATGACAAGAAAAGACAGCCGCCAATGCTGCAAATGCAAGCAACTGAGGAGGATGTGAGGCGTGTATGACAGGAGCCTGCGGGTGCCACAGCTGCACAAACAGCTGGGGTATGAGTTCACCACCTGTGATGAACAGATACGCCATACCCAAAGCGCTTGGCTACAGAACATGGGTGCAGACACAGGCAGACAAGTCGGAAGTTGATTACCGGGTGGTTGAACAAGCATCACATCGTTACCTGCGGATGGCGCAGTTGCGCAAACAGCTGGGGTGTCAGCGCCTGCCAAGAGCCGGGTGGCGGAAGAGCCAGGTGCGACCGCAGCTGGGCCTCCAGGCTGTGACCGTGACGCACCACAGCCTGCAACAGCAGCACGGCTTGGTGCTTACCTGTGCGTGCTTGCAGCATGGCCTGGCGCGAGGCAGGCGTGTCCAGTACATGATCTGATGGAAGAACGACAGGAGAATGAATACATTTGCACCATATCCGAGCAGCCCAAGAGATGGCACACCCCTCGAACTAACCACGCACGGTAGCTGTGTTGGATACGTCAACACACGCCATCAGCAGCCAGCAATTCCAGCCATTTCCGAACAAGTGACGAACACACTGACGAATTAACCGCATACCATTGCTTACAGATGATAAAGTGTTTCACCTGCAAGATACGCAGCAGTGCTGGGGTGGTGTCCTCGGGCGTGCCCAGTTCCTGCCTGCGCCATGCGCACTGAAGCCACATGCACAGCGCATGCACAGCCGCACTGACTAGCTGCTCCTCGTCAGTTTGCATCTCTGCCTTTGTGTCACTCTTCAGGTCAGCCTGGGTAAGTGCCAGAGCTTGCTTGGATTGTGATTCGTGCTGCTGCCGCTGTCGCTGCTGTTGTTGTTGTTGTTGCTGCTGTTGCTGTCTGGCCTCTCGCTGCCAGTTGAGCAGCGCCATGCCCCATTGCAACCAGGCACGTGACATGTGCGGGGACAGGTGCAAAGCACCAGCATACGCACAGGCCTCCAGTGCATGATTCCGTACAACCACCTCAGGCACCATTAGCACAGATACCACAGGCTTCTGCCGCTGCTGCTGCTGCAGCTGCTGTGCAACGCCAACAGGCAGGAGTACAGTTGCTTGCTGTATTGCATCTGCCTGTCCAGGAGTACAGTTGGCATGCTGTATTGCATCTGCCTGTCCTTGACCACCCATGCCAACCACTGATGCAGGACTCTGCTTGGACAAGGCGTCTGCTTTGAGTGGTGCGGATGCTGCAATGCTTGTTGCATGTCCTGTGCCTGTGAACTGGAAAGCTGGTGCATGTGGATCGAGAGAGGATGAGGGTGTGCTAGGCTTGGGATGAGAGGTTATCGGGCTGTCCAGGGGCTGTGCTGCCAAGGTCTTCAGCACAGATACCCAGTTAGTGATAGCAGACGGACCACTACTAGCTCGCACACCACTAGCTCCACCAGCAAAGGCGGTGAGAACAGCAGCTGGGCAGAGCCCCAGCCAATGTGCCAGAGACAGCATGCCAGCAGCTGCACTCTCAGCTGCTACAGCTGCCAGCGGCTGGCCCAGAACCAACGGCTCAGCTGCAGCTGCAGGCACTGCCCTGCCATGAACAGTGTGTAGGCAGTACTTGGCATCAGCAGCCACCATAAGCAGGTCACGTGGGCGTACTAGCAGCATGTGCAGGGCGGCCAGCTGCCGGTCAGCTGCTTCTGTAGGCTGCATGGCGCCCACCTCTGCCAGTATGTGTGCACGTGCAGCTACTAGTGCTGCAGCCAGCATTTTTTCCTTGAGCACCACGGCTGGTCTAGCGGCTGGTGAACCGGCGCCACCAGCATCGTTAGTGCTGGAAGCTGAGCTTGATAACGACTCATTGAGTTTATCGCACATGCGTGTGGCAAGCTCCGTGTTGCCAGTGGCGTGTGCAGAACTGGCGATGAGAAGCAGTAAATGCTGAATGGCAGGTGCACTAGCTGAGGGGGTCAATGCATGCTGCACACGCAACAACTGTGTGAGCACTGGAAGTGCTACAGGCAGCTCACTGCATGCACCGTCAGACGTGATTGCTGGTGTGTAGTTGACTCTGGGCAGCAGCAGATGCGCCACGCTAATGGTGGTGCCATGTGCTGGCCGCAGCATGGGCAGTAGCTGCATGCAGGAAGCAGGCACGTGCCCTGCAAGCCTGGCATGCACGCTGGCAGTGCTGCCAGTGCCTGGCGCTCTTGATGCATCTCCAAGTGTGTTGACCGCAGCATGCAGCCATGTCAGCAGATGGCTGCCCTCCAGAGCAGGCCTGAGGCCCAAGTGCCAGCCCTGCCAACAGGCACGCCGTGGGGCTTCACATACATCAGACCATGCCGCCACAACAGCATCTAAGAAAGTGCCCAGCTGGGGTGGGAGCACTGGGGCAGGCCGTGCAACCGGAGGCTGCCGTTCTCTGTCCTGAAGCTTAGAACTGGAACCGGCAGGGTGGGTATCTCGGGAGAGTGAAGCATGCGTAGAGCCCGCCTGATGGCCATCTGAGTTGGTTCGAGCCACTGACACATGGGCTTCGCTGTTAGTGGGGGTTTTGTGGAGGCTGTACATGCTGTGCAGCGCCTGTAGTCCGGCTAGCACTGCTGTCTGTACCATGGTGGTGCTGAAGCCCTGCAATTGAAGCAGAGCAAACAACTCCGAAGCCACAGTCGATTACAACTGCACTGAATAATGCAGCCACCTTGCATCACAATGGACCGCCAGCAGCTCAAACCGCTTGCAAGCACGCCTAAACATGGCCTGATGAGGGCACCCGGAGTGCAGTTGAGTGTTATGCTTCATTGAAATGATTTGACTTCCAGGAACAGCTCACGCCCACAGTAACCTGGTAGCGGCTATCACATGCTGCACAGGTGACAGGTCAAGTGTGTTCAGCAACATTGAATGCAACTGCCCACAAGTGACCTTTGCGTGATGTTTGGTTGTTTGCCCAGTGAATTTGAGCTTTTCCAGTCGCTCTTGCTCACCTTGAGTTCAGAGTTCATCGGGCCATTGATATCAAAGCTGGCCAACGCACATATATCCTGCATGTGATGGTGCTTCAGAGCCCGCCCCCACCATGCTGCCTGCCGTGTGTCTGCCTGTGCCCGCCGGTGCTGGGAAGTCACAAACCCATGAAAGTGTGACCAATCGGCAAGCGAGGCGTAGCAATCAGCAACGCAGGCAGCCACAACTGGCTGTAGTGATGCCATGTTATCAGATGCCGATGCAGTTGATGACAGTGTGGGTGGCTGCCCCCCTGCTACTGCAGAGCCCAAGGCAGCAGTCACTTCGCTGCTGATAGGTGTGCCGGGCCCTGAGGTGGCTGACCGCTCATGGCCTGAAGTCGGTTGAGGCATGGATGCATGCATACGTGGTACTGTCAAGCTGGCACTGCGTTGGTTCTGCTGGCGAAGGAAGGTGGTGAAGTGCGACAAGGCTTGTTCATACCTGCAGAGGCACAATGTGTCAGTGTGTGGGTGAAGATGTGTTCTGAGCGAACAACAGACGAGGAGCCATGAGAGCAAGGCACAGACCGGTTGCAGCCTGTGAGTTGAGACGGGCATGCAAAGCTCGCACCTGCCCTGAGCCATCTGGCTGAAACCCAGCAGCCACAGAAGAGGGTCTTCAGATGTTGACGGTTGAGCCAAGCCAGGTGTTGTGGGGCCTACAGTGCTGTGCTCATTTGGCACAGCACTTTGCTGGCCAGCGGGATGTACCGATGGAGCAAGCTGTGTGCTTGCGTTTAGCTGCAGGACTGGAGCAAAGGTGTGCGATGCCCAAGCGTGCAATCCATTGAGGCTCTCCCATTCGCCTAGAGCAAGCAGAGCCTGACCCAACCATCGCAAGACGTCCATCAAATCCTTTGCCAAGACAACCAACACGTTCTGAGGTGCGCCGGAGTTGGGTGCCTGGGCCTGGTGTTGCTGCTGCTGTGCTGCAGTCGGACCAGGCTTGAGCATGTCAGTAGCAGGTTTCTTCAAAAGCGCAGGACCCTTCAAAGCAGCCGCTGCTGCTGCTGCTCCTGCCGCTGCGCCTGCAACAGCAGCTTGAGCAGTGCTTGCAGCTGCACGCTTGGGTTGCTGCAGCAGCTTGGGCGCCCTGACTGCTCCACCCCCAGCTTCTGACTTCTCACTCCCTGCTGCTGCTGCTGCTGCAGGCTGCTGTTGCTGTTGCTGTTGTGGCATGCCCGTGGATGCAGATCGCTGCGGCTGACTGACAGCTGTTGGGGAAACTGGTGCTGGTTCTTGTTGCGGTTGTTGTTGCTGCTGAGCAGGCAGGAGGACATTCACACCATCCCTGAGGTCAGCCAGTCGCTGCCAGCCGTGCAACACCACGCTGTGGTGTGCTTGTAGAATGTGTGCCACGTGCAGTCTCACGTGACGAGTGCGGGTGAACCAGTCCTCGCATACCTGCACACCCACAGAATGGACAAGCATACACCATGTATGAGAGCATGTACCGACAGGTCAAGCCAAGGAAACTTGTAAGCATCAAGTGCCTTCACACCAGAACCAGAGAAGCCGTTGGTCAACAATCAAACAAACACCTGGTTGCCACCAAACCAAGGTCACACTCGCGTGTGACATTAATTATTACTGCGATATCTAATCCAGCCAATCCATGCCAAGCACGAATCAGTGTTGCAGACCCAAGAACCCAGCCCGTGACTTGCCAAACTCTGTAATTCACTTGTGACTCACCTTTCGATTGGTTCCAAAGAAGGCCAGCGCAGGTGCCGGGAGCCCTGTGCAACCCGCGCCCCCATGCACAGCTGCTGTCACGCCACGCTCAATCGCATCCACAAACTCAAGAGCCAGCCATGCCGATTCATGCAATGCAGCTGGCATGCTCCCCACGCCAGGGCCGCTATCCAATGGCCGTGCACCGCTTCCGGCTGCTTCGCCCTTCCCTGTGTTAGCAGAGGCCAGCAGCTGAGCCAGTAAGCCATGCAGCAGCTTGTCCAAGGCCGCAAAGCTCTGGGAAGGGCCACCCAAGTGCGTGCGCAGACGGGCGATGACGCATGCAAGTGCGGCGTCCTGAACCACAGCCCATGCTGCAACTGGTGCCTGAATGCGGCTTATGGATAGTGGTAGTAGGAGCGGGCTCGGAGCAGAGGTGGTGACAGGCGGGCCGACGGGACCAGCTGATGTCGTCTCGGTGGCAAGAGCGGCCAATGCAGCGGTTGGGTCTGAATCGTTGTCTGCAGGGGACAAGGCACCGGCAAATTCCACCCATGGGCTTGGGCCTGCAGCACTGCCAGGCGGCTCATCTGATGCCCCAGCAGGGCTTTCTCCACGTCCTGCTGGGCCAGCAGGCAATGGCTGCATGCCGATGATGGCTGGCAGCGATGAGACCGGCGCTGTGTTCACATCGCTTGGTGGCACATCGCCTCGCTTGCGCAGCAGAACTCCAGGACTAGGCTTTTGACTGAGGCTGGGTTGGACACCACTGGTGCTTGCCCCTGGCAACCCCTGTTGAGCAAGCAGTGCACCGCTCTCTGGGAACAGCAGTCCGAACAAGCGTGCCAGCTGCACAGGTCGCCAGTTGCTCGCTGCCTGCCCTGAAGCCGTGGTCACTGGGAGGTCATGCCAGGCAGGCGCCTGCAGAAGCTGCTGTGTTGAAGGAGCAATGCCGGCAAACTGCGAACAAGCCGCAGCGCGGCTGGCAGTCGCAAGCGCCAATAGCGGCGAGGCAGAGAGCGAAAGGGTGAGCGGCAGTGCACTTGCTGACACACTGACATCTGCGTCTCCAAGCAGCCTCAATGCAAGTGCAGCCAAACGCAATGGAAACTCTGCTGGCTCTTGCTTGGACGCCAACACACCAGTTGCATCCTCCCCTTCAAGACTGCCTGCTGCCTTGCTATACAACCCTTTCCGATGACTTGCAACAGCCCCCATAACATGTTGGTTGTCACTGGTCGATGCCGAGCTGATACGGTAGGCCATGGTGCTGTGCAGTTCAGCTGCCAATCCCATTGCGTCCAGACAATCCAGCCGCACCATTGGCTGTGGGTGTTCTGCCATATGGCCCAGCAGCACCACTAGCGCATCTTGCAACCCAACTGTCCACAGCACAGCCAGCCCACCCCGTGCGCTTCTATCAACAGCTCGCCCACCTTGATCTGACGTGATATGCTGCCGCAGCTGCCGCAGAAGCAGCACTGGCCAGTCCGATACCCTTGTGACCGCTGCATCCCTGGCCTCCAACTCTAACTCAAGATTGCCATCAGGGCGAGCTTCAGTTGGACTAGAGTGCAGTGTTTGCAGCAACTCATCAGCAAGCAGCAGTGACTCGGCCATCTGCTGTGCAACTGCTACCTTCCCTTGATCGCTGGACCTGCTAGCACCCCCTCCACTAAGTGCTGCACTATCCCACCATTGAGCCAACAGGCACATCGACCAACTTGCCAAGGTGGATGAAAACACCCTTCCACTGTCTTCAGCTTTGATGCTTCCAGCAGCAACTGCTGAGCCATTTGCAGTGTGAGCAGCAGCAGAAGCAAATGCCGCTGTGCTTCCGGGCTTGTCAGCAGCGGAAATGGTGCCAGCTTGACGTTTGATGTCCTGTTGCAACAAAGTGCTGGCACGTGCCAGCTGTGCCGCAGATAGGCTTGACCTGCGAATGGCTGAGCGAAGGGTGGCAAGGGCAAACATCTTCGCCACCCAGCCAGCCTTGGTCCTCTCAGCTGCATCTGCTATGTTGGAATCAAGTGCCTCGCTTTCCGTCACACACCGGCTGCTCGCTGTGGCTGTCTCGTGCTCTGCAGCAACGCCCTGGGCGCTGTCTGGTGAAGCTATGCCTGCTCGTACGTCACAGTCTGGAGCTATGTCAGAGAACAGCAGAGTGAACACCATGTCGCCCAGGGTGCCAGGCATGCTGAGTAAATCACAGATTAGTGCTGCAAGCGCCGTATGAGTGGCATCGTCTGCACATGTCCTGAGGTCCCACACACACTGCGCCAACCCTGTCTCACTCTCTTTCAACCTGGCATTGCCCAAACCCTCCACACTAGTTACTGCAACTGCCGCTGTGCTGTCCTGGCTAGTGCTTGTTGTGCTGGCTGACAGCAGCTGCACATTAATACTGTTGTCAGCAGCTACATGTAATGACAAGTGCGCTAGTGGCGGCTCCTGGGTTGGTGCAACGGTGTGCTTCACAAGCCCTTGTCCCAGAAACCGCCTGTCAGCTGCCAGCTGCACACACACTTCATCGCCTGTACCAGCCGCAATGCACAGCAGCATGGCACTCGTATTGAGCAGGCCTGGTATGCTGGTGGCTTGTGTGACGGTATGGCTCAATGCCTGGAGTAGCAACTCCATAGCACCACCCACTAGCCATGCCACTACGTCCTGCGGGCCCGGATCAGACTTCCCACAAGGTAGACTGCAGGTGAGAGTGGAGCTGTGTGCGCTTGTGCTGGCAGGCTGGGCAGAGGATGCATTAGAAGCACTTGCATCAGTTGATCCCACGTGCTCTGAGAGTGGCTCCGCCACCATGATGCTGGCAAAGATGTTGCGAACAAGCACATGGACCTCTGGAATCCGGCAGGCAGCTGCGGCTTCCGTGGCAGTTGCATCTGAAGCGGTTTCAGGGCTGGCTGCGGCAGCTGTGGCTGGGTTTGCCCCTGCGGCAGCATGACCTGGCATTGCCGTAAAAGCTGCTGGGCAGGCAGGCTTTCGCAGAGCACGTGCCAATGCGCTTGGCAACGGCCAGGGCACATGCCCGTCCCCCACCCAATCACGCATCAGAGGTGTCAGCTGCTGCAGTGTGCTGCACACAAAGGACGCCAGGAAAGCATGATCTTCAGCAACATCCGCAAGCTGCAACTCAGCTTCTGCCTTGGAAGCTGTGTGGGCACGCCGGGCTGGGGCTGTAGGTGCTGGTGTTGTGGTTGCAAGCTGTTTCAACCGCTGCTGCACGGCTGTGTGCTGGCTAGCAGTGCAGCGTAAAAGACATGACAGGGCTTCAAGCAGTACTGGCGCCAGCTGCAGCAGTTGTGCAGCAGCAGCTGCCATGGAAGGCTGGGCATTCAAGCCCGACACCGGGCCCGCCGCTCGTATGAGCGCAACCGAGGAAGCCGCCAGGCGCAGGCAGGCAGGAATGTCAGGCGCTTTGAGATCCGGGGCTTGGGGTGCCTGGATTACGGTACTGATGGGCGTACTGCTAGAAGTGACAGCAGGACTGGTACCAGGTGCAGGAGCAGCGGAGGCCACGGTTGTAGTACTAGTAGGGGTTGCCATAGCAAGCAAGTCCTGGCTCAGGCTGTTGCACAGGTTCAGGGCGAAGGGTGTGTGCTGCTGCCAGTAAGGCCCCAAGGCAAGGAAGAAACCATGGATGGAAGATCTGCAAAAACAGGCAACGACAGTAAGTACGCCAGGCAACGCAATCAAAACTTGCAGCTGGTGATGCCTGGAGATAAGCCCTCCTGCCCCGCTATCCAATGCAATCGTGATCACGTGGAAGTGCATCGCCAGTCCCATGATGGACAACCCTGCTAGTGCCACTGCATCATTAGTTACATGGAAATGGCCATGTCCATCCTTGGTCACGTGGGACTGTGACACTGGGCCTGCATGTGCACGCACAGCTGGCGGCTCCTGGCTCATAGCCAAAACCCCATCCATCATGGTCTGCCTGTCTGGGCTGCTGACAAGGACATTAACCAACTCAACTCACCTGTCAGCTGGATCCAAGGCAAGATCCAAGGACCAGCCCAACAGCAAGTCAATCAGATCCACAAACACCCGTCCCAGAGGTCCGTTGTTCACACCCTGCATGCCAGCTGTTCCTGCTGCCCGCATGCGGTGCTGATCTGCCTCCAAAGCGGCTCCTAGTGTGGTGAGGATTTGGGCCATGAGGGTGGGACTGGTCGTAGCAGCCTCCATGAGATGGATGCATGTGGACAACACAGAGCTGAGCGCGGGTGTGCACGTCGGCGAGCTGGGAGGCAGGGCGTGGAGGGCTTGTGACAAGGCAGAGAGGAGCGTCACCTGTATGGCATCCAGAACATGCCAATGTGTGTGCATGTGCAGATCAGTCTCATTGAAGGTACATCAAGGGTTCACAAAGCGGCATTTTGATGTCTCTACTGTTGGCAACTGTACAATCAACTGGTAGCCAAACACGGCAGGGAAAGGAAAGCATCAGTCAGGTGGCTTTCGTACCTGGGCCTGATATCAATCATGGTGGCATTATAACTGGTCGTGACTGATTGAGCCTAGTAGCAATCATGTTGGCATCGTAAGGCTAATAGACAGAACATACGGCTGCGTGTCGATTTTGAATACTGTTGTCAAGAAACCAATCTACCTGCTGCCCTGATGACAAAGGCTGTTGGTGGAGCAAGGGTGGTAGCCCAGGCGGTGGCCTGCCACATAACAGTGCGACTGCCCAATCGAACAACAGCATGGGTTTGTAGTTCGGATCCGGAGCTCCGCGGGTGATAGGTGGAAGGCTGGAGGCAAGCTGAGCACCCAGGGTGGCAGCGGTTGAAGCACCTGAGCTGCGGATGTCAGGATGGGAGTCTAGCAGCAGCGGCAGCAGCTGATAGAGGGAAGGGAACAGCCAGTAGGGAGCCGCTGCAACCTTGGGCCTGCACCAGCGCCACAATATTCAAACACGCGGCTGAAAGCACTGTGAGTGGGGTCACAATACTAAGACATCTGACTGAAAGCGCAGTCACTGCGTGTACCTAGGTGCGTGCAGACCTGGGCAACGCAGGTGACAACAACGGCAGAGTGCGGCGGCCAAGAGATGCTTGAGATGTGAAGCTGATGGTACTCTTGCCCATACCCCTGGCAGGCATGGTATTTGGGGGTCAAAACAAGGCCATGAAGCAACAAGGCCATGAAGTGGCAGAATAGTGGGTACAGTATGGCTGCATCCAGAACCAAGTCTGGGACTGAATGGCATGGTTCATGGCATGCCGACAGCATACAATCATCGCACGGTTCAGGCACCCACCCTGTTGCAACTTGCAGTGCATGCTGCTTGAGGGCCTTGAGTTTGGCAAGGCGGCGACCCTGTGAGGGAGGCAAGGAGATGCAAAGCCCGTCGCTTCAAGCCACCTCTTTAGTTCCTGAGTTCCTGACCCTTGCCTGCTTCACTTTTCTCTCCAGATCGTATTATGCCATATGTTCTTTGCTTCAGTGAATCGTGACTGCATCCACCATCACGCGCATGGATCGCTAGCACCCATGAGGCAAGGTCAAGGAAAAAGGGTGTGCCTGCTGTTTGCTCACCAGAGGTTCTTGTGGGCTCATAGCAAGTCTGACTGCAGCCTCTGGTGACAGAGCCATGCTGTCTCAAGAGTTACAGGTAGGTCAGCAGCTCTGAATGGCCGTCACGAGGCCTGGCACAAGAGACGAGGGGAGCGTGCGGTAAGACATGCATGCTGCGCCGACGTACCACGGCATACCACGCCATCATCCTGTACCTTTCGTCAGCCGTGCTGACCGAGCGTGTGGCAGTCCGACCACCTCATGCCCGGCAAGCCCCGCCCGCCGTTTGAAATAACCCTGAGCGATGGGATGGATCCAGATGAAGCAGGTGGCAACATGGCAAAGCAATTCTGGCCTGTAGCTAACCAGATTATCATGGCATCGGTCGCCGATCACCCATTTGGAGTTAGCAAATGTGGGCCACCTGTGACATCATTGTCGTAGTTCTTTTAGTACATGTCCAGCGTCTGTCCTATTTTGTGCTAGACTTTGTTTACTTTGCCCTTAAGTAAGTTATCGTTCCTAACTTTTCTTTGATGACAGACAAGACTACTGCTTACGGCAGCACGCCTCCCGCTTAAATCAACGAGCTTAATTGTCAAGTACAGCAACTTCTCCGTTCTGGGGCAATTCTTTTTAGTAATGTTGTTTAGTGATACAGTCTTGCAGCCCGTGCTGACTTCCTTGCAACCCATCAGTATACTGATTACCAAAAAAAGATGTTTGCCAGTTGTGGGAGTTTTTGTGGAGTTTTTGCAATTTGCGCAAGTAGTTGATAATTGCGTTGGACGTGCTTCATGGTGTGCACTTCCTCCTTGTAAGTGTCTTTTTTCCCAGTGGGAATTGATTTATGCGGGAGGCTGCATGGAAGGTTACCGGGCGCGGGCTGCATGTCTGCATAGCTGTACTAGTGAGTTGGGCAATTGCATGGAGCAACTCTCGGCCTTCGGATTACAACAACAGCTGCTTCAATCCTGCTTTACGTCGATGTGAGCACCAGCAGTGCATACGGAGGTCCCAAAAATAAATGAACGTGGACAAGCATGCACGCAGTCTGCAAGTCATTGCGGTTTCCGCCTTGGGAGGTCGAGCATGGCAGAGGCTGAAAGCATCTTGGTGTTGTCACAGTTACGAGTCCAAAGCGGTTGCTGTTTGTTAAAATGCGCCGAGCGACACGGCCAGTCCGACGGTGCGGCAACAATTTGTAGTTTCTGCAGCATTTCCATCGACTTGCCAGAGCTGGCCTGCTGGGTGTGCTGTGCTTCATGAAGCCTTGTGATGCAGCATGGGTCAACTGCCACAGCCTGGTGAATACGTATCAAAATGCGATGTGTATCGGATACATCTACTCGTTGGACCTGGAATTGGGATGACTATGGACTTGAAGCAACAATTGGAAGCAGCAGCCCCCAACATGTTTTTCTGCCGGATAAGATCAGGTCATTTGCGTGGATATGCTTCATGGAGTGCACCCCCACTTTGTAATGCAGCAGCATGGTGTTTTTTAAAACTGCTGAAGCCTTGAGGCACATATCTGACCTGATTGGCCAGAGATGCCATCTCGTAATTTGGCAATCAGTTCTCTGGTGCCAACGGCCGCTGAATCCAAGGGAAGGCAGTCACCGGCGTGTGCTCCCATGCTTCACCATGGCCACAGTAGCCAGAGGAAGCAGCCAAATCAAAGTGAGACAGCAACAACTAAAAGTTGTTCCCAATGCAGCCAAAGCCCACACAAACGAACGATCTATAGTTGCAGTCATTTGCACGCAGCATGCACACAAACCAACCACGTGTTCAGTAGGTGCATGCAATCAAGAAGTCCCAAACGCTCAGGCCGCAAGGCTAATCCAGACCCCGGCTTTCCGCATAATCGTCAAACGCAGAGGGAAGACTGTATTGATGATTTTTCTCAGGGTGGTTCTAACAACGTGAAGTGACTTGGCATCCGCACATCGTCCAGCCAACCCCACTGTCAAAGAATAATTAAACGTAACTGGTCAATCTATGGCAGTAAGCTGATGCCGATCATCTCCTGGCATGCATCCCTCCACACCATGTGATCAGGTGCATTAGAAAGGCAGACTGGGCAAGTCACAGTGTTGCCAGCGAGCGCGGGCATCTCTGGCAACAATAAGCCGAACTTACTGAATCCAGGAGTGGCTTCTGCGCCCAACTCCCAGACAGCCTGAAATCTCCCCTGTACAGCCCCTCACAAGGCGAGATCCTCCTCTTCTCCCTCCTCTTCTTCATCTCCCTCTTCATAGTCCTCTCCTTCATCCTCCTCATCGGACTCTTCACCAGACTCCTCAACTGTCATGTTTGCAGCGCTGCTTACTGGGGCAGGTTTCTGGCTGCCAACAGTCTGCGATGCAGCACGTGCAACTCACGCGCCTGTCACTCCCTGTTCAAATACAACATCTTTGGCATACTACAAAACAGGGTGCGTGCAACCAGTGGATGAGGTCAGCCAGAAACCTACACACATTGCTCGCACAATCAACACAACAGTGTTTCCATACATGCCATGGTCCAGCCTGGATTCCTCAACCTGCCGTAAGGCTTTGCCCACCCATGCAAGCCCAGCCTTTTGAACACCGACCTCTGCTTGCAGAGCTGCCAATAAACTGCTAATCAATCAGATTACATCAATTTTCATCAAAAGCTAGCCTGCCACCCTGCGGTTGCGTAGCAGTTCATGGGTCAGATGCCCGTCATTGCATTGAAGTGATACTGCGTCTAGCTGCAGTACCACGGGTTGGACCGAATGCTGCTAATGATGAGCAACCCGCGGTGTGGCCCACCTTGCCCTGTGTTGCAGTGCCGTTGGTGAGGTGGTGGGGTGCTTGTGCCGCAGGTGGGGCGGAGGCAGCTGGCGCTGCAGCCGGATTGCTTGGGTTGATGCCGGTTGCTGCCTTGACTGCCCGGAACACGAGCTGATGCACCTCCTTGTGCAAACCAGCTGAGGTCAGGTACGCCTGTGCAGCATGGAAATCGTGTTGCGCTCACTTGATAACAATCACGGTGCGATCACTTAGGTGCAACACTCAGTGCCATGATACAAGAAGCATTCACGGCAGAGTGGTGCAAGAGTGGTGGTCATGACAGTCATGGCAGTCATGACGCGCTGACATGAAGCACTCAGGAGTGCCTGCATAACTGCAGGTAATGTCAAGCGAATCAACGGCAAATGCTCCAAGTGTGATGCGAGTAGACATGGTTGTCCACATCACCGTGGTACCAAAGGGCAATGCATGCAGTGCCGAACCAACAACAAGAAAATATCTCCAGCAAGCAGCAGGGTATAATGATGCCAGGGATGAAGCCAGTGCCTTTAAGAAGCTGTGGGCAATCTGCAACAAAATACAATGAAGCCAGAGATGGAGCCAGTGCCTCTAAAAACATGTGGCAATCAGCGGCAGGGCTATAATGAAGCCATGTCGATGGAAGGGCCTTCAGTACCTGGAGCTCCGCCACCAGCTGTCCTTTGCTGCGCTCCGATCCCGCCACAGCCTGGTTGTCTTTAAGAAACGGCGCTGCTATCTCCAGGAAACGTGCCTTGTCCGTTTCTGACATGCTCTTCCAGCAGTGGGCGCCCAGCTGCATGCTGCCACCCCTGACCTGGGTCACCTTGCCATCGGCGTCAGTGGTGCTGGGAACCTGCATGGACGAGCAGAATTCAATCACCCATGGTACGGACCAGCATGCACACGCTGACAGGAAAACCAGAGGCAAATGTGGCCTGAGCAGGTGGGCGAGTTTTGAGGGTTGAGAATAGTGAGAGCAAGGAAAGACAAGGGGTTGTGAACCTGTTGTCAGTATGCCAGCAGACCTGAGCTGAGGACAGTGAACACACCAGCACAAGACCATCATGCATGTGGACACCTGGGGCGCCTGAGACACGCATGTCTCTTTACCATGGCAGCCAGCTGTGTGCCTAACCACCAGCCACGTTCCCATCACATGACAGCCAAACAACAGCATCGACTAGAATGTTAGCGCTGATTGTGTGCCAACTGGGCTGCAAATGCTTTGATTCCAAAACATCACGCTTGGCCGATTTGCTGAGGCCAGACGTGCGGCTCACCTTGAAAGCTGGGTTTGACTGATCCTGCAATCACACATGACAGGTAGACACGTCTTGTTGCATGACGGATTTTAGCAGTCCATAACCGTTGCAGCATTGAGCACTCGCCGCTCAGGCTCATCAAGGCCAAGTTTGCATGAACTGGAATGGTAGGCAAACACCCATGGCCAGTATTCTGAACCCGGTGCCAATTACGGGCATGGTAGGAACCTCAGGGGCCACGTCAGCCCATAGGGCAACCAACCTTCGCACACTGTGGGAATCCCTTTGCTGTGCTGGTGGTAGCCCTTCCATCATGCAACCCACCTTGTTGACACAGTCAAACAGGTATACCTGCAAGAACATGGGAACAAGGCAGGCTCAGAAACAGAAACAAAGGCACGAGCACACCAGCCAATTGATGGTGATAGCCAATTGCATGTGTTGCCATGGCTGGATTCAAATAGCATGCCTCTGGCTTCAGCCTGGCATGGAAGCTGTGAGCATACCATGAACAGATTGACAGCGGACAAGCCACGTTTGCTCCTCTTCTTGCCATCTGCTTCTGCAGTCCCGCTGTCTGCCCCCTTCTTGCGCTTTGTGTTGGAAGGCCCTGCCACCATTCGCAATGCTTCTGACTCAGCCTGCAGCCGCATGTAAGGTATTGCTGTTCTTCAATCCGCACTAAGTGTACCTTAGCCGCACCAAGTGCTCTGGGCCCTCATCAGCCTACATGATGGACGGCCTGCACTGTGGCTTCGGTGGACAGGCCTAGCTCCTTCAAGGCCGCCAGGCAGGCATCGCGTGCCACTGCTGGTGCTGCTAATCTGAAGAAGACGGCGCTGATGTATGCGACCGTTTGAGCGCTGGTCCAAACCGGCTGCGCGCTGCCCTCGGTGTTTGTGTTCTGCGACATCACGGCTTCTTGGCCAGATTAGACTTTTAATACGGGCTTTTGATGCTGGCGGATGTAGGGGCAGGATGAAATCGCCCTCGCCCAAATTGAATTTTAGGGTTCAACCGTTTCAGCAACGTGATCATGATGACCTGATGAAAATGATCATGACTTGGCAGCTGACCACATAACCTCCCTACGCTGCATGCGCCCAGAATTCAAGCACAAGCAAGGTCTGCTGCATGACAGAAATGAAATTCACGTGCGACAATCACACCATGTCGAGGTCAGGTTGCGCCCCAGGTAGCTTGGCAGAACTGCAAGGGGACGAGTAAGTTTCAAAGCCATGTCCAGGGAGGGATTGGGGTTGCCTGTAAAAGGGGCCTGAACTTGCGTTTTGTTGACTGTAAAAGGGTGTGCCCCCGCCGGACACAGTATATGTATATGTATTTACACCAGGGAAGCCGTCAGAGGACACGGAACGGGATGGGCACCGCCCTGGCCTACCCTG
>QAXH01006203.1:977-22326 GCA_004335635.1 Chloromonas sp. AAM2
TTCGTTGTGATCTATGAAGGCAGTAGCAAGGGGCACGGTGTCCGAATCGAGCACTCCACATCATTGACCAGTGTGTTGGCCTACCCCGGCGATGTCCTGGGAGTGATTGCTGGTGTCGTTTGCCCACCCTCCCACGACAGGGCAGACAACTGGTTCAACTGGGACCTCCAATCCGACACCAACCTGTGCCTTTATCCCAAAGGCCTGGGTGGTACGCTAGACGGCTCCAAGATGACAACGGTGACGAGCTTGATTTCATTACCGCAGTTGAAAGGCTGCTCTGGGCCTGTAGTCTGAGGAATTATGCGGCATTTTGGGCTTTAATATGTATTACCAGGCATGCGTGCCCCGGGAGTTACTCATGACGCAAGGCCAGCCACGGGCAACCAGTACCAGGGACTTGAATATCAGAGGCTGCACACGGACACTGTATCCACTGTCCTCCAACTTGCACTTTGCTATCTGCAACCTTTTCTGTATACGAATTGCATTCTGTGGCTACCATGCTGAGCAGTCATTGCCCATCGGCAGTCCACAAGGCATGAACATATCCTCAAGACCAAGCTCCTGTTACTGTTGAGTATGATGCAGCAGATGATATACAAGCCAGGCGTACGTCCTCTTAGACTTGTGCGGGCTGTTTGCTTTCCTGTGCACTTTGCTGCTCGCGCCTCAACTCCTCCTGCTGCCGCTGAATCAACTCTCTGAACCGTGGCGGCGGTTCAAGTAGTGGTGCAGGCTTCCAGGCCAGCCCGATGTCTCCCAGCTGACCGCAGGCCGCCATCTCGTCCTCGCCCCGGCTGCTGCGCACCGTGCACACCCTCCCGCCCTTGACAAGGATGGAGCGGAAGTCCTGCACGACCTCGTCTGTTGAAGGCAGGAAGACTGTGCCCTGCATGTAGACGTGCGATGAGACCGGTACATAAGGTTGTGAATTGCATGGACTTGCCTTGCTCGTGGAAGCCAGTTCAACTACCCCTACTGAACACAGGCACGACTCAATCTGCAGCAATCAAGTGCAGGGCTGAGCAAAGCTAACGACCATGTCCAAGAGATCAAGAGGCAAACCAGCTTTTGCGGCGGCACACCCCCTTCAACACTCCGAGAAAAATACTTTGTTCCCAGGTTGTTTTGCTGCACTGCTATGAAATGCAGTGTGCATGTCGCGTCTGCATTTGATCAGTCTACCCCATCGCTTTTAGGCGCTATGCTGCAGCCCCTACCTCATGCGCATTGAAGATGATGAGGTTGATTTTGGCCGCAATGCCGTCTAATAGATCCAGCAACCTGCACACATGGGGAGTATTATTCAAGATGTAGGAGCAGTCACATGCAGGGAGGATCTTGTAAGGCAGGCATTAAAGTCCACAGGCCTTGCAAGCGGTGGCCATTGACTGGAGACATGTCCAGAAACTGACAGCCAGCAACAGTATCAAAACGCCAATCAACAGTTGCTGGCATGCTCCGGTCACACCATGTGCTCATACAGTGCCTACGCCCTTCCATTGCAGTCACTGGCATCAGCACACCCTCACAAACATACAATACATGCAAACAAGGTATTTGCTTGCCAGCACACATTGTACTGTCTTCTGTCGAGTTGTGCAATGCATGACAAGGAGTTCCCAGGTTGCTATCCGCCATTGTTGCCATGAGTCATGCAATTTCTACGATTCTCCAGCCTGTGACCTGCACGTGTGCCCACCTGTGTGCGTCCTCAGGCGTGTCATTCACTCCTCTGAGCAGCAAGTAGGCAATCAGCAGCGTGCCATGCATCATCTGCCCGCCCTCGCCCTCCTCTGCAGGTCCATGCGCCGGCCGTCGGCCCGCCCCCGCATCCGCCCCCTCATTTCGCCGCCGCCGTTTGGGTCCCTTTGACCAATTGATGCGCTGCACTGACTCCTCTGTGCCCACTGCGCTGTCCTGAGCGTGCCCAATAGACTGTACGTCTACAGTGCTCAGTTCGAGGGCGTCGGTGATTAGTTGTGAGCCCTGTGCTGGGTCGCCTGCCTGGGCTGGTGTTGGCTGCTGGTGTGGCACGGCCGGGTAGAGCTCCCTCAGCGTTGCCATGAGCTGAGCGAGGGGGTAGCGCCTGTTGATAGGCACCACCCAGTCCCGCACCTGTAAAATGATTGAGCACCAAGACAGTTATTGTTCAGCAAGAACAGGTTGTGAGCGATGCTGGGCATAGAAACACTACTCAAGAAGCGGCCGCAATTGTGATGGTTCAGATTAGATGGACAGTTGTGTTCAGACCAGCCAGCCCCACAACGAACTCAGTGAGCCAGTCTCACAATCCAAAACTGGGCAGCTTGCAGATGAACTTGATTATATGACCCCTGTGGAGCACACATTCGTGTGCCCTGCTCCTGCCCTGCTGCCCCGTCACCCCTTAGCCCACCTCATCAGTGGTTGCATGCAGGGACACTGCCAGCTGTGCGTTGGACCGGGGAGCGAACCTGGAGAGCCAAGGCACGGAACTGGTGTCATTGGCAGCATTCTTTGGCACTGTGCTCTTAAAGCAGTAACTGCAACAGCTTGCCGGGCATCTTTTGGTGGTGCTTTGCAATCGCCGGCACAGGACGTTCACACACTGTTGATGTCATGTTAGGAGTGCCAGTGCAGTTGGACATGGCTTGTCAGGACTGCGTGTGTAAATAACCGTTGATACTTTTGTGGCATTACGCATGCTAGGCAATCGCTAATTCTGGGACAGCGAACTAAGAGACAGGACCTACAGGGTAAAAAGACAAACCGGTGTGTGAACCGTTGTGACCGGCAGGGTCATATGCACTTGGTCACTTGCACAGCATGAGCATTGCCTTCATGCACCCTGCCAGACTCACGAATTTTGTTATCCAGCCCTAAAGCCTCAGGGTGGGGTTAACCCTTCCGGCATTAAAGGTGTTGCCCGTTGTCTGCACCCACCTCTTGATCTCAGGAATCAGGCCCACAGTAGACACCGTCACCTGCAGACACACGCACAGACAGACCACAAATGTTCGCGTGACAGGATAAGCTATGATGACGGCTTTGCATATTCACTTTTACGTGTTGAACATGCTGCTGCATGACCCAAGAGGTAACGTGGCATGCGCCCAAATGGTATCAAGCAAGAGCGATGGGAAGGATTCAAGCAATATGAACCGAAAACTGTGACCCTAAGCATGAACAAGAACGACTACATCATCACTGCTGTGACTGTTTGGTCTAGCGTGTGGGGCCTGGCTGGTGTTCACTGTTGTAATATGCCTTGTCCAGGGGTGCAGAGAATGTGCATGTACTTGCCTTGTTGTGCGACATATGGAGACCCAAGTGGCTGTTCATGATCTCTATAGCATCTGCCACTGCCTCGGGGTTGTGTAGCGGCTCCCCCTGCAGCCACATGCCAGCACACACATGAGATCATGACAATGGCAGCCTGGCAGCAGGTGCCTGGCAGGAGTGACAGTGGTGGCAATGTGGATCTGCCTGGAAACGAGTACCAGCAGCTGGAGCCGGTGAGATAGCGGGCAGTTACAATAACGTTAGTAGCATTACAGATGTGCAGAACCTTCACTGGCGCTGACTTGTTTTCAAAGTAGTGGCCCGTCTGCCATATCCAGTGTACCGCATAATTGGCCATCCAGACACTAATGCGCAAAGCAGTGGTCATCCGGGTTGGAACCATATGCACTACTGAGGAAAGTGGTCCGTGCCAACTCACTTGCCACTTCCTTTTTGTCTCTCCTATGTCCCTTTTTCCCCCTTGCCCTTCTATGTCCCTTTTTTCCCCTTGCCTCCCTGTGTTTCTATTTCACTTGCCACTTCCCCTCCTATGCCACACCGCTCACCATGCCCATGAACACGCAGTTAGTGAGGGGTGCGGTGTCGCCCTCCTGTGCCATTAACCGGCGCGCTTCAACTACCTGCGTGGTGAGCTCAAGCCAGGCAAGGCCAAGTTGTAGTAAACAATGTTGGTCCTGATTACACCCACCCACCCCCCAACCTCTTGCACGTCCCTGTGCAGGCGGCCAGGAGGTACATGTCTCCGCAGATACCCTCACCTGCTCAACAATCTGCGCTGTGGTGAGGTTTCCCAGCAGACCCATGCGCCCTGTGTAGCAGAACTGGCAGTTCTGGGCGCACCCCACCTGCACCAACAGGTTGGCAAAGGGATTGATGGTCAACTTTCTTACCCAAGGCCCGAAAAGAAAGCAAGTGGACAAGGTTGACTAACACATGGTGGCTGCCAACGTCCATGTGTAGGAACTTGCGTTGCAAACTGATGAACAGCACAGACAAAAAGGGCACATGATTTCGCGCACTGTTATGGTTGATGTGGGGAATGAGCGATGATGTAATTCTTGTGTGTGGTGGTATGTGTGCCCTCTCCTGACCCCTGTCTGTGCCATATGTCTCTGACATCTGCGGGTGTGCTTTATGCCACGCTTTAAGTCTTGCAACGGGCATGTCTGCCTTTTTTCCTGTCACACCATGCCCTTGTTGGCATACCTGTGTGGACACACACAGTGTGATGCGCGCCTTCTGTCCTGCGTTGCGCACCACAGGAATGAGCACCGATTCCACCGTGCCGCCTGCATCAACAGAGCACTCGAGGGTCGTGTGGCTAGCAAACACTGCTCAATGCTGGCGTGTTGCATGACACGGTTGTGATAAGCCTTCAACACAAGCAAAGGGTGGTGGCTGGGCCGCCGGCCAAGAGTGTGCAGCTGTATGTTGAACAAGCGCGATATGATGCAAATCCGCTCATGCATACCAAATGCGAGCGCAAGGCTCCAAGTCTAGCACGTAAAGCACACTTGGCAACACATGAGAACACCGGGAGTGCATCCGAAAGCCTCAATCGTGATGACAGTGCCCTTGCAAACTTGACTAAGCAACCCCTGAGTTGGCGCCATGTTATTATGCAGCTGCGCGTTGTTGTGTGTATGGAATCGAAGGTGATGTGCTCATAGCTAAGCTCTTGACTGGCTGCACGGGACCGGGGCTGCATTGTGGTAGTCCCTTTTCATGAGCTTCATGCTGCCTTTGCCCGAACAGGTCGACCGACTGTAAACTAATCTAGAAACTTTTGACGGTATTTGGTCAGACAAGCCCCTCTAGTAAGCAGTGGGCCAGGTGCTGCCAGATGCATGCAGGTGCCATGCAGTGAGGTTATGCACTGACCTGCAGCCTCGCCTCCCCTCAGCTTGAATACAAGCTTGCGAGTGCCATCCCTCGACCTCACCACCTGCTGCAGCTCCAGCCCGCCATCGCACGTGACCGCCTGCCTGGAGACCGACATTGTTTTTTAACATTGTTTTTGGAACTATTTAACTTATGGACACTAGCTTTTTTAGCATTATGTCTTTTTGTTTACCTTATTACAGGCAATTCTGACATTGCCAGCACATGCCTTGAGAGCAAAAGAGGGGCAGGCAACGCCCCTCTCAATTGCAAGGAGTGGCAAGGAGAGTCACATGTCTCTGCCTACGCCTGCTATGTCTGCGTGTCTGCCTATGTCTGTGTACGAAGATTACATGTGATGCGTCTGTGTGTGGCGAGGGCTTGTTGAGTGAGACATGCGGTGCACAAAGCGCATTTCCCTGGTCATGCGCATTCATGCTTCGCTGGTTTAATAGATATCCGTCAGCATCTCCTGCATGTTACGTCTCCTGATCGTGGTGCGCCGTTTCATGCCCACGTTTGCGAGGGTGTTGCCCCCTCATGAACTCTGGACACATCCAAATGCATACAAGCAAGTAGGCCACCCAGCTATACCTGGTGGTTTGCCCTCCTCAGTGGGCACAAACAGGTATGCACCCACAAGGCCACCCGTAGGACTCACTCGGCTCCATCGATGAAGCGCTGTGAAATCCCATTCTGTGTGCCCACGGTGTCAGACAGGGACCTGATCCAGTTACCGTCAGCATACAGCCAGCGCCACAGCTGCAGGGCTCGCTTGGGCTCACCTGATAGGACCCATGGGCAGCAGCATGCACGTTGCAGGTGTGGTGCTGGTGGTGTTGTGGCAGAGAAAGCATCTTCCTCAAGTATGTGGTGCTGGCAGCAGCACCTGGACTGATGTCGTTCTGGCATGTGCAAACGCTGCACCTTGCACATGAAGAGGTAATCAAACTCACCTGACCTACAAGCCATGGAGGGCAGCCTGTGGGTCATGCAAGTACTCTACGTCGCTAGATGCTTCTAGGTTTAGCATCAGCCATGTCATGTGGCATGTGCTACATTGCATGTACAGTAAGTATCAATCGCTTGTGACACAAAAGCTGCAACGGCAGCATACTTTTCATGTGGTGCCTTTAGGGAATGCAAGAGCGCTGTGGCGCTGGAGATGGTCCTAAGGCCTCCTGGCACGTACCCAGAGCCTGGCACCATGTCTCTATCTGTTTGAACGTCAAGTTCTTGAGGGAAAGCCTGCCGGTGGAGTCACGCAGCATGTGCCTGCAGAATGCAACACATGCCAAGCCCCAGGGTCCTTCGCGGATCAGATGCACTTCGGGGGGCTTCAGCTTGCTGTGTGAGAGGCAGCCTGTTTTGCTTTTGGCATGTGATACAAGCTGCAGGTGCACTCTGTCTCGCTCGGCGGCATAGTCCCTGGCAGCAGCGGTGACTGCATCACTGGCTGCTGCCACCGGCTCAATATGATGGTTGGTAGCTGAACGTGCAAAAGCATACAGCTTACTTTCCGGAAAGCTAGTGCAGGAACAGGAGGTGTTCAACTGGTTCAGGCAGACTGTACGCACTTTGAACTTCCAACCAGCTGCTCCAGCTGTCCCTTGAAATCCTGGACAGGCCGCACTGGCTGTATGCTGGCTGCATGCCCCTCCCCTTGAGTGGGCGCATGTATGGTGGCAACAGCACACAATGCCCTGGCGCGCCTTGGACAACGCAACGAACAGGTCTGCATGCAGGGCTGGTATGTGTGAAACAGGCTGGCCTGTTCTAAAACAGAGGCTGTTAGACAGAAGCTGCCAGGCATCTTACCAGCTGTGGCCTGTGTACGCATGTAGGCAAAGGAGCTCCTGCCAGAAGCTGCAGCGCCATGCTGAATTGCGTGTAACTGCAGATTGGGCGGCAGTACTTGCTTGGCGCCTGCGCACCAACAATCACTTCATTTCCTGGCCAACCTTGCTTCCCGTTTTAACCCAACCGCCGCCAAGTGCGGTTGATATCAAAAAGTGCTGCCAACCCTCACGCGCCAGTGGGTGCTCCTACCTCGCTACCTTGCTAGCGGCATCGGACAAGTTAATCGCGTTGCCAAGCCGACACAACCCGCGATCTGAACCCGACTTGAGAGATGGGGAAAAAGAAGACTAGGGACTTCGCGGAATTGCCTGACTATGAAGCTGAGGCTGAGGCAGGACCGGCAGCAACCGAACCTGCAAAAAGCGAACCTGCTGAACCTGCGGCGGGAGCAGGGCCCAAGAAAGCAGGGGGCAAGAAGGGCAAGGGTAAAAAGGATAAGAAGGGTAAAGGCTTTGACGACAGTGATGAAGACGAAGGGACTACGGCTACGCTACCCGTTGCTGTGGACAGTGATGAGGAGTTCATGTCCAAGCCCAAGCCAGGTACACCATGCAAACGCCATGCCCAGCGAGCTACTGGTAGCTCGCCTTCATGTAGCCATGCCTCCTGCTTGACTGTCATTCACAAACCTGCACCTGGGCCGCCCACCTTTGTGCAGGTCCAAAAGCCAAGGCAGGCAAGAAAGCAGCACCCAAAAAGTCTGCTTTTGAGATGCTGCAAGAAGATGGCTCTGCACCACCTTCAGACGAGGAAGAACCTGAACCTGTTGTCAAGCCCAGCACCAGCAAAAGCAAAGCGTCCAAGGGTACAGGCAAGGCTGCTGCAGGCTTTGCAGCACTAGGCATGGATGATGAGCCCGCTGCAGCAGATGAAGAGGAGGAGGAGGACGAGGAGGATGTCAGCGAGGAGATTGTGCAGCCAGCACCCAAGGCGTCCAAAGCCAGCGATAAGGGCAAGAAGAAGGGCAAGAAGGTCAGTCAGCAGGCTATTCTTAACCACAGGGGTGTACGCTGCTGACAAGGTAGCAAGCGGCTGTGTGCTGTGCCAAGAGTCATAGCGCTTTTATTACCCATGGGCGTGCCATGTGTGGAACCCGTGTTGGCCAGCAGCGAAGCTTCGTTGAATGTAAACCCATCTCTCTGCGGTCCTGAGAACATGGCAGAGCCAGGGAAACCAAATTGTAAGCAGGGTGGATGGCGCACGTGATGAAGGGCGGCAGTCATGGGCAATGCCGCAGGTGAGCACACCATTCCTTTCGCATTTGCCATAATACTTGGAACTATGCAATTGAACTCAGTGCTGGCTGAGGCTTGACGTGCGCCAGTAGAATGGCTTGACTTGAGAGCCAAACAAAGAGCCCAACTCGAGAGCGTAAGTTGAGGTTGGCTGACACACTCGCCCTGCTTGTGTTGTCCCATTCCGCAGGACACCGCATCCCTATTCGCAGCCCTAGAGGCCGAGGATGATGCCGCAGCCCCTCAGCACGCAGAGCCAGACGAAGAGAATGGGGCAGTGGAGGCAGCACCAGCGGCAGCGGGGAAGAAGAAGAAGAAGGCAGTCAACTCAGCAGCACTGTTTGCTGCCTTGGAAGGGGAGGGAGAGGCACAGGGTGCGTTGGGCTTAATGCAGCTGGGCCAGTGGGACATGCCATGCAATCACCTTGGGTCGGACATGACAATTTGAGCACAACTGCAAGTTAGTTGGAACGCAGGGCTGGCTCTGTCCATGGTACAAGGATGAGACATAACTTCCCTGAGTTAGGTTGGGCTGTCCTGCCAGGGTTGGGCCGTATTAAAATGCAGAACTGACAGTGGGAGCATTTTTGTTGCCTTGGCTTTAGCTGGTATGGCGTTTTGGTATGGCCACTTGTGCCATGGCTGTGACCATTTGCAGCAGAGGCGGAAGCAAATGGTGAGCAAGAGGATGCGCCTGCCAAGAAGGACAAGAAGAAGAAGAAGGGCGGCAAGGATGTGGACAGCCTGTTCGCTGCCCTAGCTGAGGAAACCGCAGGTGCGGCAGGGGAGACTGGGATGGGCGTTATGCTTCACTTGTGTGTGAGTGGACGGAATACAACCCATTCCAGCGAGTGGCACACATAGGCGTTACATTTCACTTGTGTGTCAGCAAGGGCATGTCAGGAATAGAACAGGATTGGGCTTCTTTACTGTGGTGAGGGCTGTGAATTGCCATGCTTGGGGCATGGCAGGGATAGGCGTGGACCGTGCTTGTCTGACGTGTTGGGCGAGCGGAAGACAAGACAGCTCAGCGAGGGAAGAAGCACAGCATGGCAGTGTAGCTGAGGGCGTGAGTTTGTGGGGTTGAACAGAAACAAGCAATAGCATGAGGCAGTCAAAGCATTAAGGCAGATTGGCCACACTGGACTGAAGCGCAAAACTGCATGCGCAGCACAAAGAGGGACGGTTGCGTTTTGGTTGCTATCCCTGCTGCAGTGAACTGCAGTTTAATAGCAGCCTGTAACAGCCATGACCGGACTGTCACCAGGTCCTGCCACACATTTCGC
Organism: Chloromonas sp. AAM2; assembly: GCA_004335635.1. Classification (NCBI taxonomy): domain Eukaryota; kingdom Viridiplantae; phylum Chlorophyta; class Chlorophyceae; order Chlamydomonadales; family Chlamydomonadaceae; genus Chloromonas; species Chloromonas sp. AAM2. Next base: position 10,528 of record QAXH01006203.1, read on the forward strand.
AACCCAAGCAGCCCAAGCAGTGGCATTCCAGTTGTGTGTGGTGGCGTGTGATCACCTTCTTGTTTGCAGACACCAATGGCGATGCCGTCGTTGATGAAGTGGCTGAGGAGGCAGAAGCGCCTGCCAAGAAGGACAAGAAGAAGAAGAAGGGTGGCAAAGATGTGGACAGTCTGTTCGCTGCGCTAGCAGAAGGGGAGGAGCCACCACAACCAGCAGCAGCGCCTGCTCCAGCACCAGCACCAGCAGCAGGTGAGTCGATGCAAGCAGCGTCATGGATGAACATAACCACCTCACATTTTTAGGGAGAATCTGATTCAGATGACTGGCACAGAAAAAAGACAAGGAGAAGACTGACACTCAGCTGTGGCAATGGGGTAACATGCCCATGTGTACAAAGTTGCGCAGCAGGTGCGGTTAGAATCCACCCCAGCCCGTGCTTTTATTGCATGCCGGGTGATCAAGCGTTTACAGTAGATCTAGTTTAGTTTGATTAGCGTCATCTCAACGGTGGGCAGGCTGTGCAACCAGGATGTAGAGTACATTTTTGACGCTTACCTCCATCATTGCTTCTGTTCGGTATATCTCTGTTTATGCTTTTCGCATGAGTGGCACTGACGTTCACTGAGCGTGTGTCTGTTCAGCTTCCTCTGGCGGCAAGAAGGACGTCAAATCCAAGCCCTCGGACGCGGAGCTGGATGCGCTGCTGGCCGAGCTGGACGCGCCCAAGGCAGCGGGACAGGCGGCGACGGGCAAGAAGAAGAAGAAGGGCAAGGGAGGGAAAGGTGGGCAGACACGCGCCCACTTCAACCGGCAGGCAGGCGCAGATTCTACTGACAAGGATAGGTGCAAGTTGCAGTGGGGCGACTGTGCAGGCCCCTATATTGTCCTTTCTCATCTCAGCAGCACCAACAGCAGCGACGTCAGTAGCGCTGGCAAAATCTACGGCAGCAGTCCTTCGGCACTGCCAGTGGCCCTTGCAAGCAGTGGCATAGCATGACTGGCAAAAGCAAATGAAGCAGGCGCAGTACTGACACCTTTTATGTACAAGGCCAGGAAATGTTATTTTAATGCAACAAGCAGCTAATCTGCCATGCCATGCCATGCTCCCACGCACAGAGGCTGACAAGGAGGAGGATCTAGACGCTCTTCTGGCAGCCATTGACGGGCCCAAGGCAGCACAGGCCGCTGCCGCTGCTCCAGCCGTCTCGGCTCCCTCAGCGGAGGCAGCGGCTGCAGTGGCCTCAGCAGAAGAGGCGGCAGACGATGAGGAAGGTGAGGATCTCAAAAGCTACAGCAAGCCGTCAACACACCAGGGGCTTCTGGTGTCACTGCACTGCTCGCTTTTGATTGCCCTTGGCACCTGCTATCTGCTGGGGGAGCTACCTAGCACTTCTGTCCGTTTCAATCGCAGCGTTACACCTGCTGTCTGACAGCGGGGCCGGCCTAGCAGTTCTGTTGAGCTGACAGCATGTGCCTGGCTCCAGATCATTCCTGCAATTTCATACTCTCGTCTGCGCCACATGCATATTCTGAACATGTATCTGCCGCCCACTGCGTTTTGTGTCCAGGCGAGGGCGGTGAGGATGTGGAGGCCATGGCGGCGGCGGGCAAGGAGCTCACAGCAGCGCAAAAGAAGAAGCTCAAGAAGAAGCAGAAGGACAAAGAAAAGAAACTAGCTGCCAAGGTGCGAAAGGGAGGGATCTGGATTGCACAGTCCAGTCACATGCTCTGATCTGGTGCATTTGCATCTGTGACCTTGCTGACACAATTTAACGCAATGCTTGATGACACGTTGCATTTTATCAACTGTGTTTGATCATTCTTAAACGTGCTGACCTGTTGCAATAAAACTCAAGGTGGTTTTATAGCAGAATGTTGCTTGAAGTTGCGATCCCACCAACTGCAAACGTATGTTGTGTGTGCTGCAGGCCGAGGGAGAGGGTGGTGAGGGCGCGCCTGCCCCAACCAAGGGCGGCAAGCCAGTCAAGGAAAACGCCATGGCCCGCAGGATTCGCGAGGAAATGGAACGCAGGCAAGTGCCGAATGCAACTGGTGACGTGGCAGGCCTTCATCAATCACAAGTAAGGGCGCTTAGTTGATTGATTGTCTCATTACTTCACTATCGTAACAACACATGACGGACCAAGCCTGCGCAGGTGTGCAGTGGCCATAGGTGGTTTCTTTTTCATTAGCGGTGTTCGGCAAATGCCGCCATATGCTTGTGAGCAGCATTGCATGTGTGTGGCCGTGGCCTTCAACTGCTTGTCCGCGTTGTGTGTGTTTTCAGGCAGCGTCTTGAAGAGGAGGCGAGGGCGGCAGAGGAGGCAGCCCGGGCTGCAGAGGAGGCAGAACAGAAACGGATTGAGGAAGAAGAGGCACGCAAGGCAGAGGAGAGACGGCTAAAGAAGGAGAAGGAAAAAGCAAAGTAAGCCGCTTGGTTGGATGAGGGCCCATGAGGGCTCAAGGGCGTGAGAAATGAGGGGATGGCCGGTGGCAGTCATTCACGTTCACTCAATAGGCAAATGAACGCTGGGTTTATGGTTATGACTACAACTTTATGACAGCAACAATAGAAACCTTATTCAAAGCTGTGAGTTTGGGGCAATACCGGCTGTTCAACACCCCAAAGGACATTCCTTGGTTCGTTGCCACATAGTTTGTGTATTGTTATTGGTTTGCAGGCGTGAGCAGTTGCGGAAGGAGGGCAAGCTGCTGACGGGCAAGGCCAAGGCGGAGGCGGAGCGACTGGCGGCCATGCGAGCGCAGATGCTCAAACAGGCAGAGGAAAAGGGTGAGCCAACTGGGTTTAGCAACTACCAGGGAGTTCACTTTCTACATCTTTGTATTTTAAGAGATTTGTTGCAAATTGTTGTACTGGTCTTCCAATTGAGAACAAACGGGCAGGGCGAGGGGTGGCTGGAGGGGACTGGTGTTCGGCTTGTACCAACGCACAACCATGGTTCAAGCATTCCTACTTAGGCATCTACCGAAAGACAAGGAACGAGCAAGGCCGTGGATGAAGTGGTGAGCCAGCACATAGTGGTGCTAGACTGGAAGTTGTCCGTACCTGTTCTGGCCTTAGAAACAGGAAGCTGATGTACACTGTCCTGTTCTAGACTCCAAGGCGTTTGCAGTTTTCAGGGAGGTTACAGATCGCACGTGCTGATGTACAATGCCCTGCTGGTTCTTCCAGGCCTGGTTATCGAAGGCTCCACCTCCACTGACCTGGACACTGTGTCTGAAGCCCCTGTGGAGGAAAAGAAGAAGAAAGTGGTTTACACGACCAAGAAGAAGGGAGACCAGAAGAAGACAAAGGAGGAGGAGGCAAAGGCCAAGGTGAGAAACAGAGGGAGGGAGCGCATAGAATTATGATCAAATTATTATCAAATTATCAACAAAAAACAATATTATAAAATATTACCATGTGATGTTTGATGAGCAGCCCTGTCTTGCCGGCTTCTGTTAGGGAAGCGACTTGTGTGTTGGCACCTTTGTTGCAAACTACTGGATTTGGCAACACCTGGTTATGTGCCAGCAGTGATGGCACCTTGTCAGCTGAATGCAAGTTTCCGAGGTGCTGTTCACGTTTGCTGTGTTCCTGACAGGAGGAGGAAGAGGCCCGTGCACGGGAGGCAGAGGAGGCTGCCCGCAAGGCCAAGCAAGAAGCAGAGGCTGCGGCTGCAGCAGCAGCAGCAACAGCAGAAGCAGCAGCTTCACCTCAAGAAGAAGAGGCGGATGACTGGGAAGCGGTGAGTGGCTGATAGCCGTAGCCATTTCACAGTTTTCAGAATCACTGGCGCCCAGCACTGCCTGACAGTTTGGGTAGACCAGATTGGGGCACTCGCATGCACGAGAATGGGATGGGCGGTGGGGCATACCCTTGAACGTTTGGCATTGACGAGCATTGATATCATCGGAGTCAACATTCTATGTAATGGTGCCGGGCATTGCCGTCGTCTGGCATAGATTGTGCTCTGGCTTGTGTGTTATGGCGCCTCTTCTCCAACCCTGGTTCCGATCTCCAATGACTTCCTATGAATTGCTGCTTGGTCACAGGCTGCTGATGACTGGGAGACCCTCGATCTGGAAGCAGTCAAAGCACCTGTCACAGCCGAGGCTGCACCAGCGCCACCTGCTGCCGCAGCTGCTCCGGCAGCGGCCGCTGCCGAGCCCAAGGCCAAGGCAGCTCCAGCACCAGAACCCGCAGCGCAGGTTAAACAGCAAGCCAAGAAGAAGGAAGTGGAAGAAGACGAAGAGGAGGAAGAGGAGGCAAGCGAATCTGGTAAGGCGGTATGCCTTGAAAGTCATGCAAAGGTGGCGGTCTCCTGCTGTGCCCAGTCTGCTCAGGAGGCCGGTCATGGCATGATCCGCGCAAGTTGCAATGTGATCCATCCCTCAGCATCCCTGCAGTCCATGCAACGAGCGGAATGGTCATCCAACACGCAACACGAGAGATCACAATTCAGAATGACATATTGCAGACAGCCCAATCAGCCATACTATCTGCTTGTCACATGACACACGTTCTGCAACACTCCATACCGGCCCATCACAATTGATAGGTACCTTGGCTTGCAGGGTCAGAATCTGACGACGAGTCAGGCAGTGGGTCAGACGAAGAATCTGAAGAAGAATCCGATGAGGACGAGTCCGACAGCGGCTCTGAGTCTGACTCAGAGTCAGAGTCCGAGTCTGAATCCGACTCTGATGAGGATGATGATGACTCGGATGCAGACAGCGATGACAGGCGAGAGATGCGAATTGAGGCAGCAAGGGTGAGCACGTGAAAGGGTGCTAGTCCAAATCATGGAAGCCACCGTCGAATGTGTGGCACAGTCTGCTCTGGTCATGAACAACAAGTCAAAACTACACGGTTATGTGTCTGACCGGTCAGGTCCTGGTGCTTCAACCCACCCTGTGGCCTCCCTGTTCAAAGCACATGATTGTTTTGGAGTGTTGGCTTCATGCTTTGACGGCATCCATCCGCTCAATATCCAACAGCTTGCTACACTCCATCTCTCCCCGTCCAGGAGCGGCGTCTCAAGCGCATGGCAGTTGCTCGTGCCAACGCCAGCAAGGAGGAAATGCGATCACCCATTTGTTGCATCCTGGGTCATGTCGACGTGGGCAAGACAAAGATTCTGGACAACATCCGGAGAACAAACGTGCAGGTAGGTCTTGCTTGCAGGCTTGGGGCGATGTGCTTGTGAGTGAGAGATGTCCTTGTGGCAGGCATGGCGTGCAAGGGATGGGGTAGGGCTCAGGTTTGCTGCACACACCCTGATGTGTTGCCCTCAAATCTTGGAGCGTGCGTTTACGCCTCTCACTGATGCGTGTTGCTGCTATGAACGCGCTGGTATCCTGGTTTACGTTTGCATCGCTGGCCCCTGACTGATGCTGCATTTAAATCATGTTGTATGGAGTGCCCTCACAATGTTGCGTGGGTTGCCTTGACCTCATCAGGACGGGGAGGCGGGCGGCATCACGCAGCAGATCGGTGCGACATTCGTGCCCGGGGACGCCATTGAGAAGCGCACAGAGAACCTCAGGGTCGGCAGGGCCTTCGACATGAAGCTGCCGGGTAGGAGGATCTAGGGTACGAGACGCTGGATAGTGTACGCATTGACAGAAGTTGAGCAGTGTATAGTGTTCAGTCGCAGAGGCGGTTACAGGCATGTATTAATGATCATCTATCACTGCGTGTGCCTCTGAGCTCATGCACGTAACTCAATTCACAATTCTGTACAACAGGTCTTTGGGTCAGTATGCGTACCTGTTCAGTTGTGCTGACCTGTCGCAGCTGTGGCGGTCAGCCTTCAAATTTTGCTCGGGTGCACGTGTTCTCGTGTTAGCACAACCCTGAGACCGGTTCCCTGCCTTGCAGGTCTCCTAGTCATTGACACCCCGGGTCACGAGTCCTTCACCAATCTGCGTGCCCGCGGATCGGGCCTCTGTGACATTGCCGTGCTGATTGTGGATCTCATGCACGGATTGGAGCAGCAGACCATTGAGAGCATCGGCATGCTCAAAATGCGCAAGACACCCTTCATCATTGCACTCAATAAGGTACGTTTGGAAAGCACTTTCAAGCAGTTCATGATTACGTCAATCCCAGTCACATGGCCCAGGTTCTGTCCAGAGTTGTGCTCTACCAACGCCAGGCCAGCTCACTATGACAGTAATGTGGCACACTTTGATCATATGACTCAGCCAACATGCACCTCGGGGTTTGCCTGAGCCTGCACTGCCTATCATTTGCTCTTGTGGTGCAGTGTGCACATCGCTTGCTCCTGTGCAGGCACAGCTGCCTTGATGTTTGCCTGATGGTGTAGAGCCCACCATACGTTCCCATGCAGCGTGCCTAGGCACAGTTATCTGAACCTGGCTGCATGTTGTCCTGCTCAGATCGATCGTCTGTACGGGTGGAAGAGCGTTGCCGATGCTCCCGTCCGCGACGCCTTCAAGCGCCAGAAGGAGTTTGTCATGACGGAGTTCGAACAGCGCTCGTCACAGGTCTTCCTGCAGCTCAACGAACAGGTACGTAACTCTTTTACGTCTGAGCATGGCTTGCATGCATTTCATCCGTGCATGTAAGCTGACAGGCTACCATCTACTACTCATGCCTGGCTAGCCTAATCAGGTGTTTCATTGTTCAGTTCTGTACCTTCTCATGCGTTACAATCCTATCATCGCATGTAAAAGCAACCTGACTGCACCTCTCACAGTGTAACGACATTCCTAATCATCAAGATCCGCCTCATTCGCCTCACAGGCTTCAAGCCAGTTCAGTTTGTGCTTGTGATCAACAATGAGCATTCCCCCACGGCATGACAGTGCTTGCCCCTCCTGTACGCCCACATTCACACCTACAGGGTTTGAACGTGTCCCTATACTGGAAGAACACGGACCCGCGAAAGTTCGTGAACGTGGTCCCCACCAGCGCCATCACCGGCGAGGGGATCCCCGACCTGCTGCAGCTCATGGTCAAGCTCACGCAGACCATGATGGGCGACCGGCTCATGTATGTGGATAACACCGAGTGCACGGTGCTCGAGGTGAGACACATCCGGTCTAGCCGACTGACAAACCTCCTCTAGCAAGGCTTGAGCAGGCTAGACGCAGTAATCACAGTCACCACAGTCAGCTGGCTACAGCATCGACATTGTGTGTTGGTTTATCAGCAGCGGAATGGAAGGCCAGCATCATATATGCAAGCTCACAGAACGGCGAAGGGCTCAGTAGCCACAGCCACTAGAGCATGATAAATGGGCAGTAGCCTTAGTTAATTTCTGTTAGTTCGTTTGAGGCAGAGCATGGTGTTACGCCAACATCATCCCAAAAAGATGTTTGCCAGTTCTGGGACAAATTCCATGGACTGCACTGGAACCAGTGTGGCAACAGGGAAACCGTGGCAACAGGGTTCATGCCAGAGTACAGGGTCTCATGCTCAGCACATTACCCAGGTGCATGCGGCAAGCTGAAAAAAAAGGAGTAGAGAGCCAGAGCGTGTAACATATGGTTCAGGTGTTTTGGGTGCGGCGGGTCGTCCGTCACTGGGCTCTCACACCAGCTCCGTGTGTTGATTGTGTCTCCAGGTCAAGAACATGGAGGGCCTGGGCACCACCGTTGACTGTGTGCTGGTCAACGGCAAGCTCAAGGAGGGCGACAGGATAGTGGTATGCGGCCTGAGCGGGCCCATCGTCACGCGCATCAAGGCACTCAAAACACCGCAGGTGCGCACAAACACACGTGATGTGGGGTTGTCTTATGTAGTGGAACAGACGATGTCAAGTGCCGTTTTTGCTAATCCTGAGTTTGTCGAACGTATGAAGTGCTCCTGGTGGTGTGTATCATGCGTAGGGGTCACAGAAGTTCAGGTCAAGTACATACTAGAAAACGTGATGTTGATCGTGCCATGCATCGAGTGCAACTGATCACGCCGCGCATCGAGTGCAACTGATCACGCCACGCATCGAGTGCAACTGATCACGTCAGTTGACTGGATCATCGTGTTGTTGCATTATGCACCTGACCTTCACGACGTTTTGCCTCAACTTCTGCACATCAAACCAAAAATCTCCTTAACTTCCGCACATCAAATCAAAAATTCCAAAGTATGTGACAGCGTATGCTGCTTGAACTGCGCCAGGATCAGCTGTAACCGAGTCAAGAGAGACATGTTCATCGCTCTGTGCCATGAGTCACCTCTGCTGCCACTGCATGATTCTGTGCCTCACTTGCCTCTATTCCCCAGTCGCGCGATCACCACTGTGTGCCGCCTCGGTGTGCCGCCTCGGTGTGCCGCCTCTGTGTGTCGCCTCTGTGTGCCGCCTCTGTGTGCCGCCTCAATGTGCCGCCCCTATGTGCCGCCTCTGTGCGCTGCCTCTGTGTGCCGCCTCAATGTGCCGCCTCAATGTGCCGCCTCGGTGTGCCGCCTCGATGTGCCGCCTCGGTGTGCCGCCGCTGTGTGGCGCCGCGTGTCGCCTGTGCCTGTGCCTGAGCCTGAGCCTGCATTCGTCGCCTCCGCGCCTGTGTGCCAAGTTTACCTGCCCTGACTGTGATGTACCGTGTGGCCCGCGTGTCCTCCAGGTCCTCAAGGAGATGCGGGTCAAGGGTCAGTTGATGGACCACAAGGAGATCCGGGCGGCCATGGGTGTCAAGGTGGTGGCGCCTGGGCTGGAGCACGCAGTGGCGGGCACATCCTTGTATGTGGTGAGTGATTCAGGAAATCCACCATAAGCTGGCAGTGCAGGCAAGCTGCGGAAGGGTGTTATTGCAACATTGCTTTTGTCAACATCACATGTATGGTGGGTCAAGGGTAGGCCACCAGTGGAATGTTTGCAGGCAGAGCCATTACATTACATTACCTAGTCTTGTTTCCCAGCAGCCGTGAATATAACATTGTTTTCTGTCCAAAGCTGTACCAGAAAGGGCTGAGGTGGCATGCTGCTAAGAGTTTTAGTCCTGCCACACTGCTCGTCTCTCTCTGGGTTTGATCAGCCCAGTACGCCATTGTCCATCTGACGCGCCCCCACCACTTGTGAACGTGCGCTCACCCCTCACTGCCGTGTGCGTGTGCCATCAGGTTGGTCCTGATGACGATGAGGAGGAGCTCAAGGACTCGGTGATGGAGGACATGGCGGACATCTTCAGCAAGGTTGACAAGGGCGGCGAGGGGGTGTGCGTGCAGGTGAGCCCCAATGGCTGTCAACCAGGAGCTCAAGACGCACCGCGGCCATCAGGCCTTGGCCATGCGTGAGCTTTGCCATCCATTCATTGCACACATGTAGCATCATCAGTCCCAGGAGGACGACCAGGCCTGTACTTATTGGAAGCTAATTGTACTTGAGTGAGGACCGGAGGAATGGGGGGTGTTGATCAGTGTGGGGGCAGGAAATACACACATGCTCTCACGAATGAATACGCCATGCAGGGTGAGTACGACGCATAGCGTACATGCGCACATGCGTAGTTGCATTTTCCTGGTGTTCCTTGTGCAGGCCTCCACCCTTGGATCCCTGGAGGCCCTGTTGACCTTCCTTGCCTCGGACGACGTCAACATCCCAGTCTCAGGCATCAACATCGGCGTGGTGCACAAGAAGGATGTGCTGAGGGCGAACGTCATGAACGAAAAACGTCAGTACCTGTATAACCGACCTGTCCGTACATCTCTCAGTAACGCGAACACATTCTGATGGGGTTCGGATTGTTCAAATGGCTATCAGGAACAAATGTCATGGCACTGGCAGTGCTATAACAATGGCATGTGTGGTGTGCGTTGCGCTTGGTAGCGCAGCAGAGAAATCACATAGCTGCTGATTGGTTGCTTGGTAAGGCAGGGTTGCTAGCTTGCCCGCCTTATCCAAACTAAGCTCCGGGTAGAGTTTCATCGGATGCATGGCTGTGTTTTCTGCTGCGGCGCACAGATTGCAAGAAGTACGCCGTCATCCTGGCGTTCGATGTCAACATCTCCAAGGAAGCCAGGGAGGTGGCTGAGGAGTTTGGTGTCAAGATCTTCACAGCAGACATCATCTACCACCTCTTCGACCAGTTCAAGGTAAGCCCAGGCTCAAGGGTACTGCTCTCATGTGCATGTGGATGCTGTACATTGCTGCTGGGAACGGTTGTCTGCTGCATCTGGGGCATGCCAGCACAGGAAGAGTCGGTGTACTTGAACAGTTATTCAATCTGAGGTAGCAGCTTCTGATAAGCCTATGTTGAAAAGAAGCCAATGCGGTGAGGTGGCTGGGCTGTTCTGATCTAGTACCTGTGTGGCCTCTTGCAAGGCAGGTGCACTCTGTGTCCTGATAGAGACTGGGACAGTTTGACAGCAGATCTGTGATTAACAGCTGGCTGGTTGCCATGCTTACTGCCTGCGTGTAGCACTGGTTGTGAGAGTGTGATACTTAGTTCTGCCCCTGGTTTGTTGGTCTGCAGGAGTACGTGAAGCAGTCCAAGGTTCAAGAGCAGGAGGCGGCCCGGTTCATTGCCGTGTTCCCATGCATTATGAAGATCATGCCCACGTGCATCTTCAACAAGAAGGACCCCATTGTGTTGGGAGTAGAGATCACCGAGGGAGTGGCCAAGGTGCGAGCAGTGTTTTTCTTTCGCCAGCACTTGGTAATTAACACATCAGCGTTTTGTTTCCGATTTTTCCAGCTGCGCTTTATCTACAGAAGTTGATCAATCGTGCGCTGGAAAACGATGAACAATTTATTAAAACAATCACTGAGGGAGTGGCCAGGGTGGGGGGAATGGACAGCGTATGTGAGAGGAGCTTAGCCTGGGTGAGGTAGGGTCCGTATGCAGCGAGTCAAATCAGCTGTAGAATGGCGGCTGGTGTGTATGTGGAGCGGCAACGTGATAAGGGCAAGCAATGCAGGCAGCTAGCGTCCTTGTGGCGAGTTCGTCATCAGCTGCTTGCTGCTGTGGCTAGGGTACCGAGCACGTACATTTGATGAGCGACTCGCGCGCTACGGCAGTGCATTTGACACTGCAGTCTATGCTAGTGCCGCCTGAATGTGCACCCTGCCCACTTCAGGGCGTTTTTTCCAGCCTTTCAAAAGCCGATTTGCAGTTGCGGGATATCATGTGTGCTTTGCGGTGGCAGCACGGCCTGGCCTGCCTGCTACTAGGCAGCCCTGCCATACCCTTCATCTTTATTCGTGTCGACACTGGTTCCTTTGTTTTGCATGCCTGCTGTTGGCAAGCTGAGGCCGTACCCTCATCGCTGATTGTTTTGTTTTGATCTTGCTGTAGGTGGGCACTCCGCTGTGCATTCCCAGTAAAGACGGCATTGATCTGGGGCGCATCGCCTCCATGGAGCTAAATCACAAGGTGAGGAAGACGATAATATCTGCATCCAATGCACCGCTTGGCCACTGGTGACATCTGGATCGCCTTGAGCCCATTGTTTGTTACATGTTGCTAGTGATGTATGCATCGCACTGTTTGGTCGTGGGATATTGCTGGAGGTGTTCGTGTGTATATGCATTGCAGAGTCCTCAAAGCCCTGTGCATACCACATCAGCGCGCATCGTATCAGCTTGCACAGATGGATTGTGCCGCTCAAAGTGTCTGGCTTGCGGATATGCACCAGTCTGACTTGTTGTGCGTGCATGCCTGCGAAATGTTAAAAGCTTCATATCAAGTTGTGACAGCCCGTGACCATTTCCCGTGTGTGCAACCACCGTCCATGTGTGTGACAACGGTCCATATGTGCGACCTCTGTCCATGTGTGTGACAACCGTCCATGTGTGTGACAACCGTCCATGTGTGTGACAACGGTCCATATGTGCG
>QAXH01006204.1:1229-13669 GCA_004335635.1 Chloromonas sp. AAM2
TTGTGTCATGTATTGTGCTTTGTGATGCCACTGTGATTGTGATAAATGCCAAGTATGATTGTGTGACTAGTATTAATGCTTTTTGGGCTGCCTGTGGGATTTGACCACCTGCAACAGAGTCTGTGTGTGCGCAGACTGTGAAGCAGAACGCTGCTTAGATTTCCCAGCCACAGCACCTACCCATACCCACAACTGAGCATTCCCCCGGCCTGCATTTCCCACACAAACCCTCCTTTCCCTTTACTTTTACCTCCTCTTTCCCTCTTTCCCTCCCTTCCCCTCTTTCTCCTCTTACAGGGTTCCCGGCCTGAGCCTCCCCTTACACGGGAAAAAACCCGTGGTGTGTGTGTGTGTGTGTATGTGTATGTTCGTTGCACTTAAATGTGCGGGCAGGTGCACAACGGCGGAAAAGTTGGACTCCGTGTGTTTTGTCGCTGCCGTTCTAACTGCCGTTCATGCCAACAGGTCATGAACCCGGGGCCGTGCCCAAGCCGGAAGGCTCTGGCAGGAGCAGTGGACGTCCGGCTGGCGTCAACTGCAACCCCTGCCGCTTCCTCACCAACATGTCCCTGCTGTAACATGGAGCTGAGCCTGTTAGCCACCAGCGGCACACCAACCTCAAGGACTGCACGACTCTGTGTCCCATGTAACTCGCAATGTGAGACTACAGCGGGCCATCAGGAGACAGAAGGGTGTACAGCTGGGACACGCTGACCAAGATCATGGGGCCTGTTCCTGGCGAGTCTATGAGTACAAGCATCCCAACCTTACCCAGCCTTGGCCAACTTTGGCCACCCTTTCTGGTTTTGCCGCGGTCCAGCAGTGTTACTATGGGGCCGGGTGCCAGCAGGTGTGGCCACTTCTGATACAGTCAGTCATGCAAAGCCTACAACTTGTTTTGTTTGTGAAAATTCCACTTAAATACACCTGAGTTCGCAATTGAAGTTGGGTTGTTGGCAGCCGGTACATTAGAAGTTGCATGCAGAGGTTTGCCTGTCTCGGATGTCGTAGCACGTCCTGTGAGGAGACACACCGGGTCTACTTTGTACCCCTGGATCCACTAAGGTCGTAATACGTAATTTGAATTCAACACTGACATGTCGTTTCGCGTTAGGGTTCACGTGCAGTAGGTCCAGAGCAAGCACGAATCGCGGCCGCGTCGTTTGACCTCGTTGGTCCTCCACCTCCAGGTCCTGGACGCGTACGATGATCATGTAATACGAACGACGATTACGTTTTTCCTACCGTTTTCATGTTTAGTTTCGGTCTTCAAGCACAGACCTTCAGTTATCAAGTATCAGCTTGCCGCGAAGGCTGATGTGCAGAGAGGCTGCCATTGACGAGCGAGACTTGCAGTTGAAACCACAACGAGTTGTCGGTTTGTTCCTTTAGATGAAGATTTTCTTCTCTTCTTCCACTTCATGTTGCTACGATAAGCTTACCGCTTTGTCGTTCTTCGGCCTACGGCAGTTGGTAGCACGTGCACCGGCTTGAAAGCAAAAGCCGGCGGAGGGATCGTGCTCTGGCCAGACTGCTCTGGACGACGCATTCCGTTCAACACTCTTGTGTGGGTTTTGAGGTGACTCGGTTCCCGGGACAGGTCAAACACGGCGGCAAGCATCAAACAGCCCATTCGCGGCATCGAAGCATTGAAGGACATCACGCATTGAAGGACATCACGCACTGAAGGACATCACCAAACATGGACCGCGATGGACGGGCGATTAAGAATGGTCTGGCGACGATACCCATGCTGACGCTGCGCCGGACCAGAATTTCACTCGGATCTCCCACGTTCGCCATGGTGCTCGTCCTGTTATTGTGTCTGACTCCAAGACCCGCCAGGTCAAAGAATGGCACACCTGCCATCGGTTATCCAGGAGCGATTCCCAAGGTTGATGAGCTGTTCGCAGACCTTCCCAAGGCTGTGCAAGCATGCGCCCCCTCCCATGGCCGACTTGTGATGGCAATGGCATTTTTTGCCAACGCTACCGTGCTGCTCCCGTTCGTTCGAAGGTATGCGAGGCACAGAAGTGGTCCTGCGTTCACCACACCTTTGTCTATCAGGTATCACATCATAAGGTGTGCCTCTGCATGCACTTCGCAGTTGGCAGACGCACAGCCCCCAGACAAGGCTTGTTCTCTTCACCGACAACGATGAAGTGTATCAAGAGCTCCATGAGCCACTCTGGAACGTTCATGTCGTCATGGGCAAAGGCCTGGGCATCCCATGGAGCTCCTGGCGCTTATTCGGCTACGCTGTGAGTTTTCACAGTTTTACTACTAAGAGTATAGTGATCTTTTTCATCAGCAACTCTTTCAGTTGGTTTCTGGAGCTGAACTTGCAGTCAGTTGGTTTCTGGCGCTGTGCATGGCCTTCTCATCCGCATTTCTGAATCAGCGAAGCTTACTACAAGCACCCAGAGGCGCAGGGCTGCACGGGGTTAGGGTCATCATCAAACCAGGGTTAGGGTCATCATCAAATCAGGCAATGTACCACTCCAAATGCAACAGGTTCATATTCAACACAACCAAATGTACGACTTGCGAGGCCTCCGACATTTGTGCGCGCGAGTTAGTAAGAAAGCTATCAAGAAGCTACACCAGACACGTGCACAAGACACGTGCCAAGTCCAAATCAGTTCCACTAGAGCCTGCTTGCACCAACCACGCTTGAATCACTGGTGCAGTACTTCTTGGAGGGTTGCAAGGCCAACGGAATGGTGCCCGCCGCTGTTATCACGGCAGGTCAGTGACGGTAAACATGCAGACATTGCGTTTGCGATGGGCATGCTTCAGGTGCCGAGTACGCACAGTGGCCCATGCTAGTCAGACTTGGTCATCCAGGTTTGCTAGAGCTTTGACTTGTTCTGCTACTTCTGAATTTCACATAATCAGCTCCTTTGCGTAAATCAAGCGTTTGACAGTGCCTTCTGCGGGTCGCCTAATAGGCATTTTTCAGCCTTGTTTCAACGGCATCACAAGTATGTGAGGAACAGTACAAAAGAGGTGGGCATGAGACAACCTTATCCTGAGAGCTTCGGGGTTGTTTTCTAAAGAACGGAGGTGATTGATTGAGAAAGCATTGCGACTGAACAGGGCACCCAACAGTCAGCACGTCTTTTGCTGGGCCTAACTTCGTTATTATGTGGTTGTGATGCCCACCATTCAACTTGTTTCTTCACCTCACTGTTTTCTGTTTGTGTGCAGATGCGAGGGACTCCATAGCTCTGTCCAATGTGTGGGACCACCCTGCAGCTATGCTCGCTACTCACAACAACATGGTGGTGGGTTGTCTGAATGCCTGAAATGACCGACTGAATGACTGGTCAGCGGCTGCTGTTGAGCAGGAGTGAAAGCGTATTCAAAGCGATTCCTGTCTTAATTGAACCCATGTCATGTCATCCCTCACGCCAATGAGCAAAGGACTGCGAATTGCACAGGTTTAAGCAACAGGGTAGCGTTGCTGCTGGCTTGGTGTTCTAGGCAGACAAAGACAAAGGGGGAACAGCATGGTCTTGTAGGCATTGCCATACGAGGTGTTCGCTACCTGCAGTCCTGCATTGGCAGCGAACATCAAACCCAGGCAGGTGAGGGTGTGTGGATATCAACCAGGTCAGTCCTACAGTTGTGTACAATTCTTGCCATGGAGATCCGCCCACGAGCTTGTGGCCAAATAAGGGTTTTGATGACGGCAGAAATGCAGCAAACTCAGAGCGCACTGCCCCAGCTGTTTGCGACCGATCCCAGCTACATTTTGAGTTGGAGGACGTCTCAAACAGTGCTGTGCAGCCCACAAGCGATCCTTGGTAATACTTTTGCGTACAACAGATCTCTTGGCCAGGCTGTCGACGGAGTGCAAGGTTTCGTAGAAATTGAGGCAGCTCCAAGTAGAGCGCATCAGGCACAGTCCAACACGTGACACATCACCGAAAATGGTGCTGCTATCGTGAAGCCAGGTATCGTGAAACTGCGCATGGCCACACTTGAGGTCACATTATGTGGCCGTGGTGAACCATGAGTGTTCACAATTATCTGTGCCCTGCAGGTGGCGCCGTTAGAGGGCAACCCAGGCCCCAACGGCACCCCTGGCGACATCTTGATGAAGGATGAGGACTGGAACATGATGTGGATGAACGGCTGCGTAGAGGGCGTGTGGCCCAAGGAAGCTATTGACTGGTGCGATCGGTATTCTGCTGCTTCACTGGTCTTTTTGCTGATTTTGAGATTCTTGCGCACGGCAATTCTCGCGCACGGCCCGCACGGCCCGCACGGTCCGAGTTATGACAACCGTATGACAACCTGTTGTGTTTGCTCAAGTTTCTCCATATGCATCATGTCTTCACCTGATAGCAAGTGCTGCCAGCCTGAGCCCGCCGAGGTCAGCCGAGGGTTGTCTAGCCCGCCATTGTCAGCTGGTCTCTCCGATACGGCAAAGCATGCGTAGCAGAAGGGCTCTGAGGCAAAGAGACGCGCAGCCGAAGGTCGTCCTGGATGGCCAAGTCAGCTTCGGCCACCTGTGCCTCCATCTCTGATATCCTTGGGTGGGCTGGGAAGGGGACGATGTTGAGTCGTCCAATCTTTTGAAGCAGCGCAACCCAGACCAACCTTGAGAAGGGCTTGGAGGACGCAGACCAAGACGTCCTGTAGAATGCCACACAGCGGCAGTCATCAGCAGCAGAGTAGTGTCCGGTATCCATCTTGATTCGGTTCCTTCAGTTTTCTTTGACTCTTTTTGCCGAGTAAGCTTTGACTCAGTTTGCTGACTAGCTCTGCTACGTTCTTCTTGCGCCTCTTATGACTCATTTTCTGGTTGGTGCTTGCTCTTCTTGCATTCTGCATCATCTGAAGGCTCTCAGACTGCCGCACGGCTATTTTCATGGAATCAGGCGGTTTGCAAACTGAACTCACGGGTTGGTTTGCAAATTGAACTTGAGAAGCGTTGACTGTCTCTTCTTCATTCTTCTGCTTCTATTGCGCTGCCAGCATAGCTAAACGCAAAAAGAAGCATATGTAAGGATTTTTCAGTTGAACCTGTTTTAGATTCTAGTTAGCCGTTTAAATGAGAATTTGGCGGCTGAGTGGCCCTTGCGATTGAGTGACCCTACCCCGGCCTCGTTACTCATGAAGACCGAGTATGCAAAAAGTCTTATCTCATGGGGCCTGGCAGTCTGATTCCCCAGCCTCTGTTATGAGTCTGTTGTGATTCCTTCGAATGTTTTACTACTACTGTTCTGCACTACTACTGCTCACCACTGTGGTGTTGCCGTGCTGTCACTGTGCAGGGCAGCCAACAGTCACGTATCCTGTTCAGGCGTCATCCTTGGCAGCGGCCGGGCCATGCTGGCGTACACCAGAGCGATGCTAAACCTGGTGTTGCACAACTCGACAAGCAAGTGCATGTCCATAGAAGGTTCAGATCAGGGCGTGCACAACTTCCTGATTCACTGGCTAATTCGCCATGAAGAAGCTGTGGAAGTGGAGCCGGGCAAGCCATTGTCTGTGCTCACGCCACACAACGGCCATGCGTTCGTGTACACTGTCTACTGGGCCAGGCAAGTCGAATTCAACAAGTTTGGGGCGGTCAGGGTGGTGCGGCCCGGTAATTGGGTCCACTACCCAGCCTACCTGCATCAGCATGATAGAGTGGAGCAGCTTACCAGAGCAATCAAGGACCTCTTCCCTGTCGTTGTCACTGGAGGAGCACAGGAGGGACAGTGACCTGAGTGTTGTGCACATACCATTCCATGATGTGCACCTGAAACATCTGACAAGTGTGTTAGTTGAGTACTGCCAAAGGGAGTGCCGAATCCGGACAACTGAACGTCGCCAATTAGACTAAATTTTGCTTCTATGCACTTGACTTCGCACCTACTTTCTGATCTGGCCTCATTTTTGTCATGTCTGCTCACACAACCTCATCCGGCAAGCGAAATAAATAAAGGAAGCCAAGAGCACCACACACATGTGGATAACCGCACGGCAAGTGACCTGCTTCACTTCTGGCAATCATGTTTGGTGCACAGGCTGTCTGTGCATCAGTGGCATATTTGCCCATCAGAGACGTGACAGGTCGCAGAACCGCTGTTGGCTCTGTGTTGTGATTTGTCTGCTCACACTGCTAGTGATTGAGTTGACACCCTCTGCCGATTGTATAAACAAAAAAGGTCGAGTCAGCAACTGTGATGGCCAGATCTTTCAAACACAAGAGTGCAGGCAGGGCCCGATTTTCTTTGTATGCAGCTTGTCATCATCGGACGCTTCTGATGCCTGCGTTGTTTGCTATGCGGGCAAGGTGCAAGGCGAGAAGATTTTACGACAATATTGCGATATTACTATGCATTTTCAACGTCCCGAGGCTTCTATCAGGGTGTCCAGTGCGGGGAGTATAGCACCTGACAAACTTGGCTGCAGATGATTGGGGATCTACAGGCCTGGTGGAACACTCACAACGGCTTTTCTTGCGTATGGAATTCGGTGTGGCTGTGTCAACTACGGGTATTGTCATGATGCTGAAGCTACTCATGTGCCCCTGTTGCACGCATGGTGCAAGCAGGCCCTGGTGGAAGAAAATTGTTGAGGGTGCCGTTGAAGACCTGACAATGCAAGCTTTGTGTCTCAACATGTCTGTGGCTTTTCTCGTTTTTCGCCATGGGAAAGAGAGCTCATGCTGGCTTCGTTCAAGTGCGGTCAAGTGCGTGTAGTGGTAATGGTTTTGCCAGTTACTGCCTGGATGAACGAGCGCAACAATGTGAGAGGTGGCGATGGGTGCCAGGGCTCTCAGAGACAATCCGATGATAAATCCATTGTGCCTAGGTCAGCTTACTACGTGAACCGTGACATCACTGGTAATGAATCCTTCCACTACTTATGAAGTTTGCCAGTTCTGGAACAGTTTGTGTGAATTGGTCTGTATTACCGCCAGCAACCAGTGTGTGTCAGCAAAACCATTGTGTGTTTCTGAGATCTAGTTGTCCACGCGCAAAGTGATGAAGCGGATGAAACCGATGTCCCGGCAAATCTCAGACCGGCGAGGCAAACCTCATAAGGGCGAGGACAATTTGGATTATTGGTAGCACAAGTAGTGGGCGCACTGCGCCGACCTAACCGTTGTTCTTGACGTCAGTTGGCCAAAGATGATGACCACTGCTGAGCTGTGACAGCCACAAGCACCATTTTTAACAGGAATCAGCTGGTGCTGGTGCACTGGAACACGGTGCCATCCCGGTGGCGGCGTCGCGCCGGAAGGCGCCGAGTGCATCTGGACCCAGTTGGCTGGAATTCTGACACAAAGGAAAATTGATGGGCCGTTTGTTTATCGCGGCAGTCATTGGGCTCGTAGTATCTGTGATTGTTGATTCCCAGTGCTGCACCATCCCCGCGTACATCAACACACGAACCGAGTTCTCCGAGCAGCGCTACGTGCTTAACGTCATTTTGTCGGCCTTCCCGCACAAATGCAATTGCACTGTGCAGTTCAAAGACCGCAAGGGGAGCTTGCAAGGTGAGGGTTTGACCACGCATGCGAAAACTCTACCAAACTTGCGTGGGTACAATGGACAGGCTAGGTGCATCAATTGCGTTGGAAGCGGCTTGCGTGCAGGTATCCACTCGCTTGCCAATGCAACGTGGCCTGCCATGATTCTGGTGGCTTCCCGGGGCGCAAACACTGATGAGCATATAGCCATGAAGAGGAACATGGAATTCACACGCACCAAGCTGGTGGTGATCCACTTAAGGTCTGTGCTTGTCTCCACCAGGCCTTGCTGGCGACATTTGTCCTGCTGCATGCCAAGTATGTGGCCTTCATGTCCCCGTGAACACGTCCTTCCTGCTTGTCGCATGATGAACTTCCATGCCTACAGATTCCACACACGCCCCCTGTGCATGCACTCTTTGCTGCCGGGCCATGAACTGCAAACCAGACATGGACAACTCATGCACAGTGCGTGTAATGTGTGACTCACCTCATCTGCTTCGACCAGTTCTTTGCATACTGCTGTTGTTGTTTACATGCCCTTGAGTCCGGGGGGGGGCTGCTCAGCAAGGGCAAGGGGGAAGGAAGGGTCACCACTGCACCCATGCTGCTGTGCTGCAGTGATGAAGGCGTGACCCATGACAGGGCCTGGTACCCGTACGTCAAAGCGGTCTACCGCAACTACTTCCGAACTCCCGAGGAATTCACTCTTCAGGCTGCTTACATCACACGCTACTTGCAGCAGCATGCAAGCAGTGCTCTGCAGCCACCACACACAGAGGAGGCAAGCGCGTCACACCGCCATCACAGCGAGCACGTGTTCTGGATTCCTCTAGGGTTTGGGGATTCATTCATACCGACGCCAACTCTTTACCAACACTTGAGGGAGAGGCAATCGCTCTGGAGCTGGGCTGGAAGCACTTTTGAGAAACCCGAGCGGGCAGACATGCTCGAGGTGGGGCCGGTGAAGCACACAACAGCACCACAACAGCACCACAACAGCACCACTAGTACTACCTATACTGTGTGCGGTGTCACTTTGAGGTTGTCACTTCGGAGCCATGTAGCTGTTTGAAGTGAAAAAGCTCTATGCCCTGCCGCTTGATGAATAATTGAAAACACCTTTCGTGCAGCTGCCTCTCCCTGTCGGTTATGGCAGACACGTGCTGCAAAAGTCAGCTGGCACATGCGTCCTTGCCATGCCTTGCTCAGGTTTTTGGCAAGCCTCCCCTATCTGACCTGGGCAAGATCCACACTTACCGACATTTCAGGTGAGCATGGACCCTCAGTAACTCTGCCGCCTAGGTTGTGCATGGAGCCTGTCTGATGGCAAACTCTGGGACACTGCTTGTGTGTTGCAGGGGAAAAGGCATCCTGTTGTGCATGGAGCCTGTCTGGTGGCAAACTCTGGGACACTGCTTGTGTGTTGCAGGGGAAAAGGCATTCTGTTGTGCATGGAGCCTGTCTGGTGGCAAACTCTGGGACACTGCTTGTGTGTTGCAGGAGAAAAGGCATCCTGTTGTGCATGGAGCCTGTCTGGTGGCAAATTCTGGGACACTGCTTGTGCGTTGCAGGGGAAAAGGCATCCTGTTGTGCATGGAGCCTGTCTGGTGGCAAACTCTGGGACACTGCTTGTGTGTTGCAGGGGGAAAGGCATTTTGGCGCCTCTGGACTACTCGGCGCAACTGTACAACTCCAAAGTTGTACCGCTTCCTTCTGGCGTGTCAACAGAGCAGTACCGCTTGTGGGAGACCATAGAGGCAGGGGCTATTCCCATAGCACTAAAGAAACACTTGACAGGAGGGCTGGCGCATGTAGCACTACTGGGGTTCAAAATTTATTGGGCAGAAACCTGGCAAGAGGCTGGCGACTTGGTCATGAACATTCACACAAACACCACACGGCAGGAGGAGGCAGCTGAATGGCAAGCACATAACTCTATGTTGCTTACTCATGTCATGCAGGCCATCTCCTCACAGTTTGCAAGTGTGACGTGTGCCGTACGATCAGCTGCTGTGCATGTTGATTGAATTGGGACCATGGGACCTGGGAGCCATGCATGTTGCCTGGCCAGGCAACACCAACAGTGTCACTGGTCTGCATGTTCAGTCACGCAACAACAATCTTGGGCAAACGCACATTCTTCTTCAACCAACCTTGAAACCCCTGTTTCGTTATCAATTCAGGCTTACAAAGCCAGGGTTTAACGGAAACACACTCGTTAAACTGCAACTCTGTGAAGATGACTTCCAAGGTGAGAGACCATGCCCACGTACGTGTCGAGGACAAGGTCCTTGTTTCCAACTAGCACTTTTCGCACTGCATTTCGTAATTGCTGGTAAATCACGGAAACATTGATTGTTGAATACTTTTCGCGAGTCTAGAGCACAAGGCTTAAACAGAAAGGACTGATATGATATTGAAAGTGAGGGGCGCGGCACAGCCAATCAAGCACACGCGCATCAGAGCACACTTGTGAAGAGAAATCTGAATGCTTTACACACATTAACGGCGGTTTTGCGTACGGGAGAGCACCCCGAGGGGTCGCAGCCACCACTACTATCCTGGGGTGTCATGATCCTTATCTGCTAGTGGGAAGGCTTGGTTTCCTCCTTGCTAGTGATCTTTTTCTATGACGTTGAACACAAGCAGTGCATTGACTGCGTCTGCAATGTCGAGGCGGGTACTCTCTGCTGGCAGCAGCACAGGGCTAGTGGCCGCAGTAGCTTTACGTGTAGAGAACAAGGCGACTTGCGTACGGTGTATGCTTCCCTGATGAGAATTGTGAGAATTGAACCAAAACATGTGCGTCAGCATCTCGTTAGGGATCAAGGTCACACTTAACGAGCGTTCACACTGTTTTTTTAGTAATGCCAGATTCAGAACGCTTCAGTAGCACGTTTCACACGCACCTTCTGTGCGGCCTTTACCTGGGTCTTCATGTCGTGTGCCTTCGTTTCCGCCTTCGGGCCTGATTTTGCTATCTTTCTGTCTTCCTCCTCCCGTCCCTGTCATGTGACGCCTTGGTTGAGACGGTATCCAGCCTCGTCTCTTGCATGGCTTGCTAGCGTTCCCGCTTGTTGCATGTGGACCCCCCTGATGTAACTCAAGTGTATATACACGGCTCTCTACTAGTATCATCAGTAGTGACGCCTCTTTGTACCACTGATGCACCACTGACTCGTTCTTGCTCTTGGATTCTTTGTTCCACTAGGTATTGGAGTGGTTCGCCATCACATCTACTCCAGAAACGTTCTATCATGACTTGTGGCTTGGAGAAGTAGCCGACCCATGTTGAACGAATTGTACCGTGGGAAGTGTCTCAACACGCAACATGATTTCCATGTAGTCAAAGCGCAAGGGTCAACTGCAGGCCTAATGTCAACTTCAGTCTGACAGGCAGGAATCAAGCAGCCACAGATCCAGCGTCTCGCGCCGTACCTGCCCATTGCAATGTTAACAGTGAGTGCAGGGGCTGCACTTCACACCAAGGCTCTACCGGGCTTTCTAGCATCACCTCGATATGGAACTATGCACACAGAGTAACAACATGGCATGGGACAGACTTGTGCATTGGCAGTGAGGGTGGCTGGGGTTCAAGCAGTGCATGTTAGGCAGCTGGTGATGACGTGTTGCTGGATCAGGCGTACAGGGCCTGCCTGCACTGATGTGGGAGTGAGATTGGGAGTGAACGCGTGGCTGAATCATTTCATGCACTGATAGTAATGCGCTGGGGGCAAGGAAACGTGTCACACTAGAGGTTCAACTAACTCTAGTGTAATCAAACAAGCAAGCAAGTGGGTGAGTGGCAACAACAACAACAACAACTTTCTTGTCCCTGAGTTGCGGGACACATCCCTTATGCGCATTGCGCGCATCGACACGGATGTAAAAAGACAACAACAACAACATCAACAACAAACCAACTGTCCCTTGTCGTATATCGTCATGTGTTCAACCAGCGGGTTGCCCTACAGTTCAACATCGCCCTGTCAGAATGCATCACCATGCCCTGTTGATTTGACCCTTTCGCGTCCTGATTTGTCTGGAGCATTCAACTAGTGCAGCAATGCCTCCAGGTTTAAGGCGTGTCCTGCATTCAGTTGCATACCGTCCGATTTAGCAAAAGCAAGGAGAGTAGGAAAGAACGCCAACTTTGTACCGCTCACATGCTCAGTACAACTGTCCTGGCTTGATGATAACGTTGTACCATGGTGCTGATGGGATGCCTGTCATGACTAGAAGATTGTCAATGTGTTTTCTGGGCTGTCGTTGCAAAGCGGACTTACTGCAGCTCCCAATAGCACAACAGGGTGTGCCTCCTGCCCTTCCTGCCTCCTCCCAGGGCTTTTTGAAACCCCCTCCCCCCCACATTTTGTCCCGTGTCCTTTGCGTTGGGTGCCAGTCATGGCAGTGCCGCATACATTTCCTGCAGCTGTTGCGCGTAGCGCTGCCTGAGCTCGTGCCGCTTGAGCTTCTGTGTCGGGGTCAGCAAGCCGCCCTCAAGAGTCCACTCCTCTGGCTCGAGGTGAACTGTAACAGCAAGGCAAACAAACTTCACATTCGCTGGTGCGTGCTTGGCCACACCATTTTCACCACCTGCATACCGGACAAAGGTATGCTGCAGGCATGCAGCATCCAGTGTTACAACGACAGCTACAGCTTACAACGACAGTGTTGTTTCTGTGGGAGGCTGGGTCCTGCAGGTCATGCACGTGCCAGTTGCGTATCCGCAATCGTTGGGCTCCGCTCAAACGTTGGGCTTGCTTTGCTTGTGATGACCGATCGTCAGGTCGCCTTCTGGTGCGTCATACACTTTGCACTGCGATTTACGCTATCAAAACTTTTACACTTTTCACAAACCGAAACAATTCCAGGTTGTTTCATACACTTGCAGCAAGAAGTATCAGACTGTGCCACGTGGAGTCGGTGCACGTTTTCAACAACAAATACAACGAAATCT
>QAXH01006209.1:0-19527 GCA_004335635.1 Chloromonas sp. AAM2
GGGTCAACCTCTGCTGCAGGCGACACCGGGTCAACCTCTGCTGCAGGCGACACCGGGTCAACCAGCTGTTGCTGGCATGGCTGCCAAACCCTCAGAACAGCCACTGCTTGTTGATGCCTGCACTTCATACTACCCATCGTACCAGCACCGCTGACAACATCGCTGACACGCAAGGGCTACTACGATACACCATCTCCATTGTTCATGCAAGCCGCCTGCGACCACTAGCTCATGTCCGACCACACACTCCACCCCACCCCAGGCTCATTGAACGTCCCACCCCACCTACCTCCAATCACCGAGTCTGCCGTCCGTCCCGTATCCGGCATCAAATGCCGATCCACGCCTTGCTGATGCGAGTCAATATGTGGCAGATGAGGCGCCACAAGCGTTACAGGGCCGTTTCTGACGGTTTCCCCCTCCACAGGGGCGCTGCGTCCTGCTGGCCCTGGGCCGGTTGTAACCGCACCTGCATTGCTCAACCTCGCCCCTCCATCACCCGCCACCATTCCTGAGATGCCGACAGGGGTATCCGACCGAGTCCGAATCAGCTGCATCGGCTGCTGCTGGACAGCTGATGATGCATCCGTCGTGAGCCTAGGCTTGCTCGGTTTCACAGCAGGAGTGACATTGTCTACGTCCTCGCTTCCGGGACTATCTAGAACAACAGGTGGTAACGAGCCCGCCCGCCCGGCCACAGCGGCCCCGCCCGCCTGTTCCCCATTCCCCGCCTGCCCCATCGTCCCCGCATCCCCGCTCGCTCCCGTCGACAGCTGCTTCCCGCTCAGCGCCACCGGCAGCGCCCCACTAATCCCTCCCACATTACTCTGTGTCCGCGACCGCGGCTGCAACTCCAACTGAATCACTTGTAACGGTTGCAACGGATGGACCAACTGATTCGGTTGCAACAACGACGACGAGCTGCGGGGCATGGCTTGTGCTCCCACCACTCCCGATGTGGGCGGAGTCGGTTCAACTGGCGGTTCGTAAGAGTGCATACCACGGAGTGGCTTGTTCAGTTGGTTTGCATCGATTGCCCCGCTAGGCAAACGCTCGAGTGAGACCCCAGGTGCACCGTGTATATCAGTGCGTTCTCCTGAACCGTTCATAGAGCCTGGGGTTGGCATGCCCTGGTGTGCGGCTAGGCGACCAGAGGCGTTCTTGAGCAAGGGCCGGCGCTCCACCTGTAACAGTATCAGGACAAAGCCGTGACCCTCCTGTTGATAGCCCAAGGGATCTGTCGAGGTAAAAAAGCTGAAGCAATGCCGAACAATTCCAGCAAATCCAGCCAAGTCAAACAATTCCAAACATCTGTGTCCTGGCAGCCGCTCATCCGTGAGCTCACGAGACCCAAATCTTGGACATGCAGAAGTAGAATCCTGAGGCCTTCACTTGAGGTTATGTTTAGTCACACCCACAGGCCGGCACACCGTGGCAGTGCAATGCATGTGGCCAGCGGGCCTGGCTGTCTGCATGCCAGACCAGGCACCTCTGGCAACCCAGCGGCCTCAGTCCATCCTGCATGCACCTCTGTGACCTCCTGCTAGGCTCTGCATGCTTCCATGCACCTGTGCTATGACCTGCTGACCTTGTTCTCTGCCTGCTGTGCCCATGCAGACACCTCAAGCCACACCCACCCACACCCAACCTGCCTTCCCATGCACCCACACCCACACTCACACTCACACATACAGGCTTCTGTACTAGGGAATTGTTCAATTGCGGTTGTTGCTTAGGGCGCAGTGGTGACCAATAGGTCACCTATTTCCTTCCCCTTGCCCTGCTGAGCAGTCCTCCCCGGACTGAAGGCCATGTAAACAACAACAACACATACCTCTGCTGGTCTAAAGACCCCCACGCCATGCTTCTTGCCTTCCTTCCAGAACCCATCAAACGTGGATCCATCCACGTAACGCTTCACCCCAATGCCATCCCGTTTGCCATCCTGCAAAACACACATGAAATGCAACATCATACATCAACAGGGATACACCGTGTCAACAGAGACAACCGATAACTGGCTAGTGATGCATTCTGACGTGGCATTGCTGACTGGCTACTGCTTGGCCGAGTTCATGCAACCTGCCCCATGCTTAAGGCCAGCTTCTACTCTAGCCAGTGGGTGGGTCGGTATCGTATACTCATGCTTCAACCCTACAGCGTGACGTGCATCCGTTGGCACTGGTGGCTCAGCAATGCATGTCCCACCTACCTTCCATTCTCCATCATAACGTTGCCCAGAAGTCCACAGATACGTGCCAAAGCCATGCATAAGGCCAGCACGCCATTCCCCATCGTACTGGTTGCCATCGCTCCATGTGCACGTGCCTAGGCCATCTGGCTGCCCAGCCCTCAGAGTGCCCGTGTACTGAGAACCATCCTCAAAGACAATGGTCTCGTAGGTCGCTGCTTCGGCAGGGTCAGTGGCGGTTGCAAACCGTTGGCCTGCAAGCATGGGCGGTGCATCAAACTCTTCAAGCTTTGTGCCATGGAAAAGAGTGCAGCCTTGTCTACGTGTGCAGATGTGTGGCGTGGCTGGTGGGTCGTGTTGCATGGAAAAGTGACTCTGCTGGCTGAGTTGATGCAACATGCACGTACGGTCATCATGATACAGTTGGACATGAAGCGTGTGCCTGGCTGGCATGCTGAGGTTCTTGGACAAGGCTAACAGCACGCTCCGAGGTTGCACGCACTTGCGGGTGCCGCATGGCTACAGTCTCGCTCCTGCGAAGGAACTGGCTCCTGGATTGATTGTGTAGGCATGGCCCTGAGGTTTGGTCCACTTGCGAGGACTGCAAAGCATCAGCGTTCCTCATCGCCACGCGCCAGTAAATTCATGGTGATTAACTTTACGAGACCAAGTCCGCTACTCATGTCGACTTTCGCATCTTCTTGATCAACGAAATCAGCGGCCAACCGAAAACAGCTGGAATTGGCAGGACGCACCACACGAGAAGCGACCGCCAGTGCTTACCATACCAGCAGTGCAAAGGGACACCAGTCATTCTTCTACACCGGCTACTCAGAGATAGAATTCCCAAACTGCCAACGGCCGAGGCTGCGTGCTACTGCCAGAAAGGATAACAGACGCGTTTGGCTCAACACCTGGACGCTGCAGAAGCAGTCTTTGATTTCAGTGGATGCTGGCAGCTTGATCAAACAAATGGGAGCATGGGAGCAGAGCATGGGCAACCCTGATATAGGAGGACTTTCAGTGCCTGTTCTTCATGCGTTTCCTCACAAGAAGGTCGAAAGGGCCTGACAAGTTTGAAAGGCCTGACAAGACCTGAATGCAAAGCCTGCAATTCCATACCACTAGAGCTTCAAGTGCTTCTATCACCTAGAACGCCCCGAGGCGCGTGTATTACATGGGCTGACGCTTGCGCAGTCACTCAACCTACGTAGTCCCTCGGGGGGATACCTCTTCACAGGGTACAGCTTGCCAGAGCATGTTTGTTCAAATTTTTGGCATGATGGGATACCCCTGACACAACAACAGTCCATGATCGGTCCGTCAAAGGCCAGCATTTCCATGACTTCAGTAGCCTGCTTGCATCACATGGCCTCAGCCGCATGTGGGTCCCTGCAGTTTCAGGCAGCTGTTTTCTGGCGTTTACTCTCATCTTCTGCCTCTGATACTCTCTGCTCTGCTGATTGCCAGCGTTTGCTGCCAACCACAGGCTCAGATGGCGTAAGCAGATGTTGCTTAAGCCCCTGTAACGCCTTAAACCACGTGATGTACTGCTGTAACTGGCCCTGCTGTACGGCTGCACGTACACTGGCCATGAAGGACTGGTAGTGGTGGGTGTTGTGGAGCTCCAGGAGAACGTCTCCCTGCACAGATAATAACACCATGTATGTATATATATGTATTTACACCAGGGAAGCCGTCAGAGGACACGGAACGGGATGGGCACCGCCCTGGCCTACCCTGAGCAAGAAAGCAAAACGAAAGCAAGGAACAAAGCAGGCCAGGCAGGCCAACCCAAAGCAAAACAGGACGGGGCCGCAAAAGTCAAGGCCAAAGACTAGATAAAGGGAGCCAGCCAGGAAGAGGCAGCCAGGCTGCACCATGTACAATTTACGATTCAACATCAAATATTTTCAGTTCAGGAAAGCCGCCACAGCATACGGAACGTCCTGAGCAAAACCAAAACGAGTGAGGCAGTCAAATGTGCCTTTGTCAAGCCAATGCCGTCTAAAGCACCCCTAGTGAACCCCATGTGCACAGCTGCCCATGGGTGTATAGTACCCATACTTACGTGCAGTGCTACATCGACTCACCAGCATTTCGTTGGCCTGCAGCAGGTGGTGTATGTACGCCCTGGAGTGTCGGGTGCATGCGTGGCAGGAACAGCCACGCACAAGGGGACCCTTGTCCTTCCTGCAGCGACAGGCACCACTTGTGAATATCTGCTTACGGCAGGGAAGCTGTCGAAAGACACGGGATGGCATGTGCCACCTGACCTGAGCCCCGAAGCAAGGAACAAACAAGGCGAAACGGCAAAGAAACACAGACTACAAGGCAGGGAAAAGCAGAAGCACAGCAAACGCCATGAAAAGAGCCAAAGGAACACCTGACCTACCCTGAGCAAGGAACACCTGACCCACCCTGAGCAAAGGCAGAACGACAAACAATCACAGACTGGAAGGCAGGAAAACGCAGAAGGACAGCAATCGCCATGGAAAGAGCCAAAACATAGTTCACAACTCACACCGAAACCCTACCACACCAGTGGTACGCTAGCGTGGTGGTATGTTGCCGCGCTAATCCCAGAGCCTACTTGCATGGCAAAGACACTTTAGTATGTTAACATGCCTCACTTATACATCATACCTGTAAGCCACACTCGCACACATCACACCTGTAAGCCACACTCCAGAGGTTAATCTTGGTGCAGTCGGCGCCCTCGTCCGCATCCTCGGGGACGGCGCTCCGCTGTGCTCTGGGGCTGGTGGGGAAACTCAGGGCGTACCCAGACGTGCTGGCCTGCAGACAGGCAACAATTAGAGGCACCACTAGGTGTGCTGCCGCATCTGTGTAACATGTGTAAGCTTGCACTACAGTGTTCATATATCTTAACCACTTTCTTGCCCAGGGAAGGTCAGAATGGTACACATCCCGTGTCAATGACTCTGATAGCTGACGGCTGATAACTGACAGTGAGTATTGGATGTGCAGGGTTCGGCCTGTCTGCCTTCCTTTGCTGCGTCTTGCCTGCTTTGTTCGGCTTGCTCGCTCTGTTTTCTTGCTCAGGGCAGGTCAGGGCGGAGTCCAACCCGCTCTGTGACAGCTGCTCTGATATAAACATACCCACACACTCGCACCTGCCACACGTACGAGTCATCAAACAGGTCCAATCCCTGGGCCACACACTCCCTCACTCTCACTCACACACACACACACACACCCTCTCACACTCGCACCTGCCACACGTACGAGTCATCGAACAGGTCCAATCCCTGGGCCACACACTCCCTCACTCTCACTCCTACACACGCACACACACCCTCTCGCACTCGCACCTGCCACACGTACGAGTCATCGAACAGGTCCAATCCCTGGGCCACACACTCCAGTACCTCAACAGGCGTGGACTGCAGGGCGACAGCGACAAGGAGTATGAGAGAGTGGTTCTACGTGACGGGATCTGTTGTCAAAAGGCAATTTTGTCGGCAATGTGTCATAAGGCGGGAATCTGATCGGAGTTTGATGTGTGCTTTCAATAAGAGCCCGGACTGCGGCTTGCGCCAGGGGCATTCAATGTGTCACTGCGCTGCGTCGCGTGTCTGGCATGCCATGACACTGCCTACGTGTGGGAATATCAGCAAGCAGTAAATACACGCTGACTGCCCTGCCGTTGAATGGTAGAAAGGAATCCTGATCATGGCGCCAAATGGTGGAAATCACCGGTCATGGCCTTCAGCCCAGGGAGAACTGCTCAGCGGGAACAGGGGGGGGGGGGGGGGATTGCGGGAAGTGGTGGGATCATCAGTGAAAAGAATTAGTCCTCTCGTGCTTGTGAGATGCAGCAAACATACGCACCATGCCTGATATGAGACGTGGTTTCGCAGCTGGCAGGTGGTCCAGACAGGCCTTTATGAGGGTGGGTCGCTCTGTAGGTGACTCGCCCGTGCCAAAACCACCGAGCGCAAAGCCTGCACAGCAGTGGAATGCGCCCGTGATCATGAGAAGCAGCAGGACTGCCACCGGGCATGGGCTGCATATAGCCTCACACATGATGATGAAGAGGACGCAAACGCACCAGCGGCACATGACAGCAAGAGGGTGTACCATTTGCTTGTACTAGGCACAGTAGCTGGCGCAGTATTTGATGTGCAGCGGCATCAGAAATAATTCGAATTCAATTTATTTATTTGTAATTGTTTTATTTGTTATTGTTGACATCGTCATCATTATGATTCATCATTCATCATTCATCATCATTCATTATGATTCATCATTCATCATTCATGATTCATTAGAGATACTTGAAATTCAACGCAGTCTGAGCCCTTTATAGTTAATGTTATTGTTACATTTTGTTAGTTGATGTGTGCTTGCCCACCTGCTACCGGTTTGTCCGCCACAGCCTGTGCGGCACGAATGCGCTCCTCCGCTACACCCGCCCCGGAAACCAGGGCAAGGGCAGAGCTGCAGAGACTTGAACTGATGTCGGTGTTGCCTTCGTGGCAACTTGATGCTGCCAAACACGCGTCCAGCCACTGCAGAAAAGCACACACAGAGCACTGTTCAGTACAGGTGTCTAACCGCAAATGTGCCTCGCTAGCGCTGGATGCGGCCAGGCATGCGTCTAGCCACTGAAGAGAGAGACGCACAGCAGTGCACACTAAAACGGTTGTGCTGAGGTGTTGAACCGCAGATGTGCTGGTAGGGCGTCAGACTCATCAAAAGGTGTCAACAGCTTAGACTCATGCACGTATGATTTGTGAACCCTCAGCTGGTGAGTCTGAGGTGCCTGCATTCCACAGAATACAATATGAGCAGGTTGTTGGTGGCGGTGTTGGTGTTGGTGGTGTTGGTGGTGCTTTCTTTACACTTACAATGAAGAGTAAGGCAGCATACCAGGTATTCAATTCTTCCAACATCACGCATCACACCATGTTAGTCCG
The DNA here is from genome assembly GCA_004335635.1 of Chloromonas sp. AAM2. Classification (NCBI taxonomy): domain Eukaryota; kingdom Viridiplantae; phylum Chlorophyta; class Chlorophyceae; order Chlamydomonadales; family Chlamydomonadaceae; genus Chloromonas; species Chloromonas sp. AAM2. The sequence continues at coordinate 7,135 of QAXH01006209.1, forward strand.
CCAGGCGCTTTCACCAGGTGTCTGTTTCTTTTAAAACAGTACACACCTTGTTAGTTCGGTCCACGGATACTTTGACGCGCTTGGGCCGTGCATCCGCGGTTATTTCATCGCCCAGAGTGACCCACAAGTCGGGCTGTAGCGCTCGAACGGCTGACATGTATGCATCGGGCACAGCCTGCAGACATGCAAGACCATGCAATGCATGTGCGTTGAACACACGGAAGGGGTCCGGGCGTCAAATTGTGATTCATGGCCAGAATCGAGAAGAGTATGGACTGCCAAAATGAGATCTGCAACACTAGAACTGATGCAAGATGTGCATGAAGGATGAGCAGACACGTCGCTGTAAAACCAGGTGCACAGAACAGGCGTGCGATCATAACCCAGTTGAAACCTCTACATGAGCACCAGTGCTGAAGGCCAGTCATCACAAGCAAAACAAGCTAATCACCAGCCCAAGAGTCATAGACTGAAAATAACTACATCTATCAATCGATCCAAACACAAAAGGCAAATGAATGATCAATAAGCAAATATGTAATGAAGTACAGAAATGGATTCGCCACCCCCACGCACCAGTACCCCGCCGGTGTGAGTGGTGGCATAGGCTCCGTTGTCAGTCGACGGTTTGGTGCCGTACTCGTATATGGTAGGGTCGCGTTGTGTGACAACCAGAGGGATCTCTGCAGGTCACACACAACGTGCATCAGATGGGCAACTGCCAGCATAGACGTGGTTTCCAGCCCAGCCACGGGAGCCCCCGGTCATCTGTTCTCAATTTGTATTCCGCCCATCTGCATTCGCTCCCGACTGTCAGCGGGAACGCATCTGAAGCACTAACCACCACCAACCAACTCCATGTGTGCTTGACCGTTGGTACCCTCCCACCCGTCAGCACTCACAAGCCTCGGCAAAACCAGCAACCCAATGTGAGCCATCTGCAGCGTGGTCTGTGTGCACGTCATGTTTGTGTGCACGTCCTGTTGCATGATGTTCAAGTCGTAAGCTTTCAGCGAAGGCCATAGAGAAGGGGCCAGAGGTGTAATCAGGTTGGACTACAAATACCAGTGACTGCAGATCACGATGATTATTTTGCTTGAATTATTTTATTGTCATCATAATCGAGTTATCATCATCAATACTATTATCACGCTATCATCATTAATATTGTTTTCCAGCGGTTGAGTACTGACCTGGGTGCAGGGCCAGGTAGCCATGTGCCCCCTTGCCGTGCAGCAGCAGGGTGTCAGGGGAAGGCCCGGACAGGCTGCACACACAGCACGCACACATCAGCGACATGACGTGCGAGTTTTGCCTTGAGAGTCACAGCACTTGCATACATACCCAGATGGTCTGCAAGCAAACTAAGCTCAACTCTAGCTCGCCTCACGCCTGCGTCGTCAGCGCCACACAATCACCGTCTTCCAAACGCGCCCGCTACAAGTGGCATTGCAGCCCATGCAGCCAAACTTTTGTCTTTAGCAGTTTCAAGGTATTCTGAACAACTCCAACCTGTGTTTTGTTCACCTTGGCCACATTCCTATCACGTGACAAGAAAACCATGCAAGTGTGTCAGGGAGACTCACAATTGCAGCACATCCAGCTGGAAAGCCTGTGGCAAAGGCTGCAGCTTGGCCAAGAGGTCAGAGGTAAGGTTCAGTGGGTTGCCTCTCCGAGTGTACACGAGACTGGCAGGGGTGGCGATGCTGCCGTGGCGTGTGGTTATCACTCCTGCACGTGCCTTGCCATCAGTGTGATGGATGGAAAAGCTGGGGGCGTTCGGACTGGGGCTTGCCATGCTGCAGACCAATGCACGATGATGCATGTTTAGCTCATGCTGGTGCGGCTCTTTTTGAATTGAAGCACGTCTCTCGGATTACTGCATTGTTCATGAGTAGGGCGAAAGGCAGAGGCAAGGCGGTGCTGGACGTATTCGACATGTTGATCACGTGCGTCATATGGCCTGCCAACTACCTGCCTAAACGCAGTGGCAAACCTTGACCGAGCCGGGTTAGTTCAGCGCTCTGACTTCGCACAGCGCGATACACCATCTGCCTGCTCTGCATCGCCGGGAAGAGAGCCAACTAACTGCGCCGATGCTTGCATGGAGTACATTCACGCTCAATCGTTGATACATCGCTCATTCGATGCCCAACACGGCCACCGATAAAGAGCCGCTATTGGCTCATCAGTACATCCATCGCCAGCTTCCGGCACTCCCTTCATCCAACTCGCATTCAGCACTGGAGCTAGCGGCAGGTGGTGCAATGAGTACTTCCAGCCCAGCGCGCACATCCCCAGCTCTAGGCACCCAACTCATCGTCTCTGGATTGTCGGTATCTACGGCAACCTGCATCACAAGCCCCATTGGTGGGTGGACGATGCTCATGCCAATGTATGGGGCAGGAGTGACACAGCCGATGCAGTGGCAGTGGTTGCCAATTAATTACATACTCAATGGGAAACATCTGTCAACGGCCATAACGCAACGTGCGTCTTAAATGGGAACTGTGGTGCAACGCACAGTGGGATTGCAATGCGAGATGTCAATGGTCACGTACACACACGTCCAATCTATTCCAAGCAGAAGCAGAGATGACACTCAGTTGATTCATGTCAGCCCAGCTGACTCATGTGCATACTAAGAGTGAAACAAGGGACACTCATAATTGTTCAAGACCTAGCAAGGTCAGCGATCACGTGAAAATGGCATGTGGGGTCACGTGTGGAGTATACCTCTTTCGGGGAGTATTACCTGACTGTTGCTGCACCGTATACAAGGGCGTTGCACAGAGGCACACTTTGATGGTGTGGGTTGTCATGCAGACGTTGTCAAGACTCGGCTGCAGCTGCAGCGGAGAGCGGGCCCGCCAACGCCGGAACATCCACACCTAGGCATGGTATGGCCAGCACCACTCTTGCGTGCGTGGTGAAACAAAACGAGTACAAATGCTGGCCCTGTTGGTTAAACCAGTCAGAAGCCCCTGTGTTTGGTCTTGTTTGCTTACTAATTTTAGGGAGTCAGACACTTGCGACAGCATGGTAGTCACCACGAGAAGGCTAGACTTGGCATAGAAGGTGTTGTAACTGGCCTGTATGCTGTAAACTGTGTGCTTCAATTACTGATGCGGCTTTGACAAATCAAATGATCCACTTCTAAGGAGGTTTGCCTTCAGCATACGCTTTATCCCTTTGCACAACCTATTGCGCTGTGCAGTCCCAATTGGCGCTCCATATCGTGCGGCAGGAGGGGGTGGGGGCTCTCTGGAACGGCATTGTGCCTGCGGTAGCCAGAGGGCTGTTCTACGGAGGTGTGTGGCACACAAGAAGCACTTGCCAACCCGAGTGACACTTTTTGAGAAGACACACCAGCTGCAACTGCTTGCTTGACCTTTGCACGCTAGACTTGCACGCTAGAAACTGCCCTGTGTCCATGATTCAGATGTGTCAGCTGGACGGTTACAGCAGCAAGGGTTGCGGCCAGGATAATCCAGAAGAGCTGGTGAACGTGGTTAACCTTGCGGCCTGTCAGTCCTTGCCTGACCGCAGGCTTGCGGTTGGGGTTGTACGAGCCCACCAAGGAGGCACTACAGACCGCTGTGAAAGCACCTCCGTCTGGTAGCTTAGCAGTCAAGGTACAGTCAAGTTCACAACCTTGGTACAAGTTATAAGTGTCACTTTCGATCTGATATAGCTTGTACTGTGTTCGCCGTGCGTCCAACCAACAGCCTAGCAGCCAAGGCACAAGCAAGCCTACTTTGTGAGCTGTACATCAACAGACATGCGAGCCGTTTTCATCCTTTTCTTTGTGTGCATGAGAACACAGGCCCTTGCCTGCACACGTGTGTCGTCTGCCACCCTATAGGATGGAACAATCAGATTTGGTTTGAATAGCGCACAGCAACGACAAAGGGACCACTCACTGAAGCATAGTGTACACAACATCTGTCATTTGGAGCAGGAGAAAGTGCTTTCTGTGGTCAAACTGCTCTACTTCTGCTCTAGAGGGTGTGTGTGTGCAATGATGTGCACGTGACTCTTGGTGGCATTGTGTGTGCGCATGCTTACGGTGCTCAAAGGCAAACTAGCATTGTGCGGTGCCCACCCATGTATGTGTTGGCAGGTCGTTGCGGGGATGGCGGCCGGAGGGCTGGCGGCAGCACTGACTTCACCTATGGAACTGGTAAAGGTCAGTTTGGTGTCCATGCACAGGACCAGGCAGCTCAACCTGCGAGCTGTCACTCTGCTGGTGCAAGATCATTAATCAACAGCGTCAAGGCAAACACTACCAGTACTCGTTTAAGACACTATTGAGGCTGAAACTCGACCAAGAGGCTGACCGCATGTGATCTATCATCCTGAGATGGCTAAGTAAACCAGCAGGGCTTCATCCGGGAACTGAACTCAGGAACCGAGGTAACACAAGGTACTCCGACTGCTATGTCACCTGGCAAGCAAGGCGACTACGCCAGACTTAGCTGGGGTAGCCAAGTATCGGATCAAAGGTCCCGTGTAGCCTTCCCATCTGCAGTCAACACGCATGCAGGCAATGCCCTTCCTTTCAGACAAAGTCAAGGCTTTCGTGCATGCTGTCCAAGACAGTTTGAACTGTTGGAATGGTTGAAACTGGTGGCAGGGTTGGTAGTATTGGTATGGTTGAAATGACCTTCCCACAACGGACATGGCCTTCACACGAACTTCACAAAAGGCAGCACCAATGCACGATTTCCTGCATGGCCTTCCCCCATGCAGACGCGCATGCAGGCGGTGCCTGGCGCCAAGCCCAGCACTGCACAGGTGATCCGGCAGGTGGTGGCCGCTGGCGGGGTGGCCGGGCTGTGGAGAGGGGGGGTGCCCGGTGAGCAGGCATGGCATTATTGGAAATGAGCTCTGATCGCCATCATCATCACAAGGCCAGATCCGCCACAAGCACTGATCTCAGAAATGCATTTTGTTGCGCCCACCTGCTGCCGTTTTCACAGCCAAGGCATTCCACATCTGACCAAAGCATTGTTTTTGGCACGTTCGCTGCTTGCTGTATGCCATGTACGCTGACGTGAAGTGTGCCACATGTATGCTGACGTGAAGTGTGCCACATGTATGCTGACGTGAAGTGTGCCACATGTATGCTGATGTGAAGTGTGCCACCCATAAGCAGCCAGCCTGTACAGCTGATGTGCCCAAGCTGCTTCAACGATGCAAAGTACACCGTACCTAGGAGGCGATCTCTGCCCCAGTGTTGACGCTGCTCTGTCCTGGAGGGGTACACTCCACCAACGGGACCTCTAAATGCCTCAGTTTTTCCACTATCCACGTCTGTTTGTTCTCAACAAGTCTGTTTGTTCTCAGTTTGTTCTTTTCATGCGGCATGTGCAAGAACTACAGTGGTGGGACGCTGTTCCAGCTTTGGTTTTGCAGCTTCCCAACCCCTGAGGTATACCATCAACTAACCAACGCGCCTTGCCCTGGACAGGTGTGGTCCGTGCTTCACTGCTCAACGCTGGGCAGTGCGCCACCTATGACTCGGCCAAGCGGTTGGTGATGGTTAGCCTGGGCTGGGGCGATCACGTGGGCACTCAGGTGGCATGTGCCCTGCTGACGGGTCTGGTAACCACCACCGTAACAAACCCAGCGGATGTCATCAAGACATCCATGTATGTAGGAAGTGAGTGAGGGTGTGTGGGTCGCATGTGCCGTAAGTTCAGCTGTTTGCTATGGAGTGAGTGGGTGTAATCTGTATGGGCAGTCGGTGAACCGACAACGCAGGTAAGCAAGGTGCTGTGAGAGGGATGCGTGCAGGTGTGGCATGTGGGAAACGTCTGCTGAACACCGCAGCAAAGTGTACCTTTAGGCACCGGTCTGAAGAGATCTGAAGAGATCTGTCAGGTGGAGTTAGAGCATGGCATAGGTTTCCTTGACTATTGCTGAGCAGTGGTGTTGCCTACCTCGACGCTACCATCAGAGTGTCAAGAGGAATACATATCAACGTGTCTGTCTATCCAATGGTTGCACTGGTGATTGCATGGTGCAGGCGGTGAAAAGAGGCAAGGGCCATGGGCGGCAGCCAAAGCGTTGGTCAGTACGGAAGGCCCTGGCATTCTTTTCCGAGGCTGGCTGGCCAACTACTCTCGCCTCGGACCGCAGACAATGGTCACATTTCTCGTAGCGGAGAAGTTGAGGCAACTAGTAGGTCTGCGCAGCTTGTGATCGCAGGGCTGTCATGCCATTTGGAAGGCGGCCTGATCTCGACTGTGCCATGATAAGGACCAGTTCTGGAAGCCTAGGAAGCCCAGAAAGGATATCTGGATATTACAGCAGCGCGTCGGGATAATGGAGAACGCATTTGAGCGCTCGGGCGACTGAAGAGGTTATGGCTGTCGTGCCATCCGGAGGGCGGCCTGATCTCGACTGTGTCAGGGTAAGGAGACCGAAGCTGATCTGAGATTACTGTAGCAGCATGTTGGGCAAGTAGACACAGCATTTGGACGCTTGGACGTGCATAGGCGCTGGCCGCACAAATCGGCATGATCAATGAGTCTGGTATGCGATGTGCAACCGGTGACCAGGTGAATGGCGATCCGATGAATAAGCAATGCGCAAGGTGTGAAGGAAAGAGCGGGAGTAGTGAGAACGAATGTTGCAAGGGATCTGCACGCCCACCATCTTTTCGTGTCACATGTGCCTCCCTTGGTTATGGACGGAGTTGACAGTTGAATGGTAACAGGTGTCCCGCTCCTTTTGTACTCGTATAGAATTCGTGATATTAGGCTGCTCAGGCATATGGTTTCTGTGCACACAAACTTGCTTCTACTGCTCCATTACGTAGATAGTGAGGAAACACATTTCATTCGCATCACGAGGTCATCTTGGGTCGAACAAGCTTCTGATGATGTGCATTCATTTAACATCACGGACCGCTTCGGCCAGTGACGGACAGAAATGACGAGGACTGTCGACGTTCGTCATGTGTAGAACCTGAGGCTTAAGGTGTTTACCAGTGAGCACCGTTCACTGACATTCTGGATTGTGCCCACGCAAAATTTAGCCACGAATGCAGAGGTTAATCATCCATGGGTTATCATTGCACCCTGTTAGAGTTGGGGCTTACGGCCACATTGCGTCAGCACGACGTTCCAAGAGCATACTGGGTATGCGTTCATGCATGGTTGTTTCTATAAGGCATAAATATGCATTTGAATCAAGTATTTGAAGTCCCATGTTCAACCTCCCACCCCAAGTCCTTTTGCCTTTTTGGCTTGGTATCGTCATAACCCTCTGTCTGATCGACAGAAATTGCTGGTCATAGCGTGTCGGCACAAGATTCGGTGAGCTTGAAAATCAAAAGTTGCATACCATGCCATATACGGGGCATAAGTAATCTTATGTTATGTGGCGCGATGGCATCATGTACACAGCCTTGGCCGGATATTGTGCGGTTACAGACACTGCCATTTTCTGGGAACGCCCCGCAGTTCCACGTCTGTTGCTTGAAAAAAAATATATCGATTACATCAGATTGACAAGTGACAGTCACCAGGAGCAAGGAAAGGGAGGTATCAGCAATGCTAACGACCAGACAAGGCTGATCAACAAAGAAGGTGAGCCAATGGGCCAATGCGGCCGATGGACTTGAACAAATGCGCTGAAACACACCCATGCACTTGCCTGGGCCCAGTACGACGAGGCTCTGCGTTGATGCGGCGATTGATCGTATTTATAACACAGTCTTTTGATTGATGGACGAGAAGAGACATCTGACTGCTGGGATTCTTCCTTATATGGCGCGGTTACGTAAGCAGTTACCAGTGAGTGTGTTGTATAAAACGGATTACGTCTAGCCTCTTACGTTGCGACTAATGCCACGCATTTCTTAAGCCGATGGGCTTGCCAGTGCCCATTCTCAAGCGCGTTCTGGTTGCAGGCGTCTTGACATCGCTTTCGATTATCGCAGGTTCCTTAACCTTCGGCCTGCCCCAGCCCAACCTTTGGCGTCCCCAGCAGGGCACCATCAGTGCACAACCCGAACCTCGAAGAGCAACTATGGCTGCAATTGCAAGGCAGGCCACTATGTTCGTTACACACGGCGGTGGTGAGTTGATTTCAACGCCAGCTGACCGATCAAGCCTGGTGCATGTTGCGAGCCTCATTGGAAGCCGTGTTGAAGGCTTACGACATGGCATGGCATGGCAACACATGGCTTTGCTGTCAGACGCATGTGGCAGCAAGTCTAAGGTGCATGGGGCCTTTTCCAATGTGCCAGTATACAGGCCAACACTTCATGCATGGCCCGCCCAACGATGATGCACCTAACACAACGCCACTGCATGCCACGCAACTGCATACGCCTGATGCTACAAGCACATCAACAGCCATGCGCGCATGACAGGGCAGCCATCTGCCACCAGGGGTGTGTTTTGGACATGCGTCTTCACCAGGCTGTGCTTGCAGTGTAGCAGGAACGATGACACCAGCCCAAGGCACGTGCTCACCGTCAAGACCCGCTTTCTTGCCTCTACTTCCAACCCCATCATGACCACTGTCACCATCATGTCCTGCCTGCCCTGTTGGCTGCACCCGTTTTGTTTCCTGCATGCCTGCTGTGGTCGCTGCCCACGGTTTGTTTTCTTGCCCAGGCCAAGTCAGGCGGTGCCTGTCCCGTTCCGTGTCCTCTGATGGCTTCCCTGATTTGAACAAAATTACACACCATCCTGACTAGGCATCTTAAACCTGCCTGCAGGCCCTATGCCCATCCTCGGAGCGCAGGAGGAGATTGCTCAGTTTCTCAAGCGGGCTGCCAAACTCCTGCCCCAAAAGTGAGCGTCAGCTGCAGCTCAAAGGATTGATTATGCCATGTGCTGAACAGTCACTGAGAGCAGCCGGAATTTCAAGATCCATTCCATGCCCATCCTTACTTATGGGGTTTCTGATCTTACAACCGCAGCTTGCATTTCTTCAAGCCGGGTAGTTATGCTCAGGGAAAAGTTATAACTGTTGAATGTGTGTGCTACCTTGGTATGGTGTGCCGTCCAGAGATAGACCCTACTCCCGGTGCTGGTGCTGATGTCACCGCCTGTGCACCCCCAGGCCCAGGGCTGTTGTGTGCGTCACTGCTCACTGGGAGACGGACGTGCCCACTGTGTCAACACACCCTGCACCGCCAATGCTGTACGATTACGGTGGTGAGTGTGGCCTAGGCTGGGAGGTGTTGGAAGTTGTTGTTGTTGTTGTTGTTGTTGTTGTTGTTGTTTGCATGGCCATTAGTCCGGAGAGCACTGCTCACTGGGAGGTGTTGGAGGTGGGTTGTCAAAGTTAAGCTGGGCGCAGTGTCTGCACCTGACTTGCCCAATGGTGCCAGTCAGCGGCCTCAGCGATGTGTGCGATGTAACAGCACTGTTAGTCTCCTTGGCCGCTGCGGCTAGCCCGGGGCATGTCCACTGCCTGGACTGTTTTGAAATGCCAAGGTTTCAAAACGCAGTGATGGCTCTGCACACACGCATGGGGACAGCGCTGTTCCGTAGAATGCGCCGGGATGTCTCACTACTGTGGCACTAGCTGACTGGCACATGCAGGTTTCCCCGAAGCTGCCTACCAGCTCCAGTACCCGGCGCCGGGGGACCCTCAGCTGGCAGCAAAGGTCGTGGCACTGCTCAGGTAGGGTTTCAGGCAGAGGCATGGCATGCATAACCTGCTTCAAAGCCTTGAAAACTGTTTTATGTTGTCCAAACAGTAACCCTGTAATAATGGGAGGTATTTATTCATATCATTCTTTATCAATTTTTTAAAATGTCTATTCCCCTCCCGCAGTCAGTCCGGCTTTCCTGTGGCTCAAGACGCCAAGCGCGGGTACGACCACGGCACCTTCGTGCCCCTGTACCTCATGTTCCCTGAAGCCAGCGTGCCAGTGGTGCAAGTCAGCGTCATGAGGAGCATGGACCCAAAACAACACATACAAGTGAGCACTGCTAGCTGCAACTAGAACAGGCGCGGGGCCGACTTGAACCCAACCTTTGCTCAAGTCATCCAAGTCAGGCTGGTGGCACGTTGAGCAACCATTCAGTTGTTACTGTGGCCACTCGAACTATACAGTGGTCGAGTATTTTAAGCTGGTGGGCAGTGCAGCCATGGGCGGTGCAGCCATGGGCGGTGCAGCCATGGGCGGTGCAGCCATGGGCAGCGCAGTCATGGGCAGCGCAGCCATGGGCAGCGTTGCATTCAGCAGGGTCAGTGTGGGTGTGGGTAGCACTTGTGCACGCTAGAAGGTGATAAAACATAAAGCTCTTGCGCTGAAGTTAGAATTGATGCAGCTCGTCATGGTAAGGCAGTAGGCTGCAATGATCACAAGTTGAGCAGGAGCTGCGCCGGTTTTGCATCTGAACATGTGGGTCATTGCTTGTCCCACACTTCTGTGACATCCGTTTTTGAATTTTGTGACGGTTTTTGAATTTTGTGAGATCCGTAATTGAATTTGTGTGAGGTGTCACGTGTTGCGTTGCAGATGGGCCAGGCGCTTGCCCCATTACGCGATGAGAATGTGCTCATTCTGGGGTCTGGATCAAGCTTTCACAACATGCAGGTAGGGGGGCCAGCACGGCCTGTTTCGCTTCCTCTTTGGGCCAGGGTTTTTCTTCCTACAACTCCAACTTGCACTACGTTCAGTGAATCCCATAAAAACGGAAGTACAAGTGGTGAACGGGGACTTCACAGTGTAGTGAAGTGCACAGGCTCTGGCGCCCCTGCAGCGTGGATAGACCATAGAGCGTGATAGAAGATAAGAGTGGTTGTGTTTAGTTGTGGCACGTCATGTCATACGCCGAGACCAAGGGCTCGTGTGTTGTTCTTGTGGCAGCTGACGTGAAGTTTGAACACTCGTTGTATGTGTTGTTGTTCGCAGATGTTCTTCAGCGGCATGGGAGGCAGGCCGAACCCCCAGGGCGCTCAGGCAGCAAAGGTGCGACAGCACAAGGGACCAAATGGCACCCATCTGGTGCAGGGTATGCCTCACATAAATAATGAAAGCTGGATGTATCTCTTGTTGTCCTGATACACGATGGCAACGCAATACAAAGATGTAACCTTCACCGTGTGCACGTGCCTGCGCAGGCGTTTGACAACTACCTGAACACGGCCTGCTGTGAAAGCACCCCAGAGAAGGTGAGCCTGGTTCGCCCTAGTGGGTGAATACTGATGATATTTATTCATTTTATCATTATCAGTTTTCCAAAGTTAAATGTGTGCTGTGAAAGCGTCGCAGAGAGCTGGGGCAGCATTTGAACAAAGTGTTTTCTTGAAAAAATATAGACAGTCTTATTATACTGCTTGAGGTCTCTGAGTTTCGTTGCATTCAATCAGTTCTTGAGGTCTTTTTGGAAGACACAATGGTTTTACGATGCTAGAAGGCAGCACTGCAAAGTTTAGGTATTGTGTGCCAGTCTGATGCCCCATGCCTGCCCTTTTGAGATGTTTAGGTATCGGGCGTGACACCAGCTTGGTGAGACTCCCTGTTGGGTCATGTCTCCGATGACTGGTTTGTGCATGCAACCCACAAGTGACTTGTTGGCTGTGTACGTATTGTCCCAGGGACCAGCTGATGCATTCAACACGTGGGGGCTTGTAGCTGAACGTTGTTTGCCGTGCCCGTGCATGTTGCTTTTTCCCTGTGCTTGGCCTTGGTGTGGGTGTACCTGGTACCAAGTGTGTATGATTCAATTGTTCTGAGGACTAGTTTAGCTCATGAGCGCCTCTCACTTTAACATTGTTTGCTGTGCCCGCGTGCTTGATGCAGAGGGTAGAGATGCTTGAGAATTGGCAGAATGCACCGGGTGGAAAAACGGTGAGTGTGATTGGGGGTCTGGGGTCCAGGATTTAGGAGTCAGTCATTTACTCAGCATCAAACAGCTGTTGATTGCTGGCACCGTACATCGACACGCAAGATAAATATGTTGTAAATAAAAGAAGAAAGTAACATGTTTATCCTGCAAGAAGAATAAATCGATACAACGGCGATGGTGTTTGTGTGTTGATGCCATGTACGAGCAAAACAGCTGTCGCAAAAATTCTTTTCACGCAGCATGAGCAGCTGATTATGGCTCTCAGCAGGATAATCACCTTGCAAGGCTTCATTGGAGCCTAACGGCGATCGGGGCACCACAAGCAGGGCTTAGACTGTCCATACTGCAACAAGTGGTGTTCATGCATGAGCTAATATGTACTTATATGCACGCTCTGCAAGTAGTGTCCAAGCCATGGGGTCCAAGCAGCAATTGGGTATGAGCAGAATACCGCACAATTCTATTCTATCTTTGCTCTCTGTTCGTTGTTTACAGTCTCACCCCTTCTACTCTATCTTTGCGATGCATTCCCTTGCGCTCTGTTCGTTGTTTGCAGTCTCACCCC